>CAEGAF010027331.1:0-43791 GCA_903067075.1 Micropoecilia bifurca | reverse complement strand
TGATCATCGGGGGTTTATAACATTGAGATGTGAGCATAAATCTGGGTGGCGAACGTTTAGTTTTTAGGCTGCTGAGGTCTTCATGTGTTTATGACCAGAAAAATTACTTATGTTTCAATTTTATGCTTTCACTTCTATGAAAATATGCAGTTGCCAAATTATGTAAAGAACGATTTAAATTGACTAAAAAAAACTTTATTTTTGCATAAAGTTCAATCATCAGTTTAATTCTTCTCACACTTCTATTTTTCACAATCATCAAATAACCCATCAACAGAATGGCAATGTTTACTGAGTTAAATCAATAACTAATACATTGCAATCGTTCCAAAATTTTTACAAATTTCAAATTTCTGATTCCAGTTTAATTTTGACAAAATTAAAGAAAAGCCTGCCAAGCAAAAGCATTGATTATTTTTGTACTCTTGTGATAGATTATATATAAACTGTTTTAGAACTTCTCAACAGCACAAATCGTCCTCTAGTGAATCCAAAGACAAAGTCCAGAAGCTGCATTACTGCTACGAAGCACTAGGTGATGCTGTATGATCACAGGAAGAAGTTTTCCACAGTCCAACTCCAAGAAAGCAAGCTACAACTGAAATATTGAAACTGTGCGCTATCGACGGGGCAGTGAGGGGGGTTGATGGTGGGAGGAGAAGGGGGGAGGGGAGGCGACGACCCACCTTCGTCTACTTGGTGGTGAAGCTGCAAGTTACCCAAACCTGTCACATATCAGAAGCCTATTATTTGTGAAAGAATTCAGCTCCCTCCACTCACACACAAATCAGTCTCAACATCTGGCACAGTAAATAAATATACCAGTGTGCGTACGTGTGTGTGTGTGTGTGTGGATGATGGATGGGGGAATGGGGTGTTATCAGGGAGAGCATGTATCAATGTCTGCCAGTTTTACACACAGCCTGACAGGACAGTGACACACTCGAACATGGGCGGCAGTCACCCAGACGAGCCGAGCTTCATTTCCTGTCCCTGCTCCACTGCCAAAAATATGTGACATGTTGTCTTCATTAATTCCACCTCTATTTGGAGCTCTCTCTCCCCCTCACACACCTCTGTACACTACTGTCCTTCCATTCATTCACACCCAAAACGCGCACGCGCGTGTACCTACCAACGAACGCAGAGAACTCCCTACAAGCACTAAAAGGCGATCATACATAGGTGCTAATGAAAACCCCGCCATGTGTGCACACACACTTCTTTCCACTCTGCTATACTCGCTCTAAAAATCATTAAGCAGCCGCCAACAACATTTTTCAGCAGAGCAAACTACATAAAGATGTCACTTTAATTCGCTTACTAATTAACACTTAAAAAGACACAAATTAGATATGCGTGGCTAAAAGCAATTATAATATCCGCAAGTTTTTTGCGAGTCATTTGGGAAATGAAAAGAATGCCTAATTGCTGGAACCAACATCGCCTGAGACATGGCTTAAGTGATGCCTGTTAGGGAATGGTCCCATCTACAACTCTGGCTCTGATTACAACAGTTTACCTCAATTACACGTGCATGTGGAGAATTTGAGAAGGTACATCTCTTTCTTCTCCTTCTCTGTGTGTTTTTTCTCTCTTTTTTTTTGGAAAGAGTTTGAGACGAGAAGGCAATTAGAATTCGTCGTAGTCTGAGCGCCTTTAGCCTTTGAGAAAGAGGAAAAGCTGAGGACAAGTGAGAGTGACCTCTCCTGGACAGCAGAGGAAGAAGATATTTGCAACTGGAAAGCAGCAGCTGCAGCCAAGAAAGAGAGAGAGAAAAAAAGAGAATCTTATTAATTGAAGTAAAAGTGTAACAAAGAAAACAAAAGGAGAAGGGTTTGGTCCTCGCAGGTACATCACCGACTCCACTTCTCCCCCCGCCCCCTGCTTGTGCCGCACATCTCATCGTGCTATAATAATAAGAGGAGAGAAGTAAAAATAACACAATGGTGAGGGATGTTTCCACTTGGAAACTAATTATCAAGCTAAGCTGTGACTTATCCTCATCAGCCTGGCCCCGCCATTAATCTTGTGCTGTCGTCCACTTCACTAAATCCTGTGTGTTACACTATCTCACATTTACTTCATCAGCTCCAGCGCGGCTGTAATTAATGATTTCTCATGCCCTTCCCTTCTCTTCCCCAGCTCAGCTCACCATGTGTCCTCCTGCTAATCACGCTCCCGGAGAAGAAAAGGAGGGTGGAGGAGGAGGTGGAGAGGAAGCAAGAGCGGAGGAAGAAGGAATAAAAGACAAGAATATATAGGATGAGTAGTCAGCCTGTCTCCAGCCTGGACACACACACATGCACATGTAGATGGCGTTAATACCTGCGCCGGCAATGAGCTTCATTCAGATGACCATATGACAAGATGGCGACTCTGTGTGATTTGGATAGTGTGTGACAGAAGACAGAGGCAGAGTGCAGAACAGACACCCGGTTTGATGAGGGAGTGTTTGCTCTGTAACACATCTCAAACCCAACAGCACCTGTTCTTTTACAGTGGTCTGTCACTTCCTGGCAGTTCTGATACCAAGATACCGTGCTAATGAGAGAGAAGGGGGGTTGTCACTCTCTTTAGAGCACACACCCGCGTGTGCGCACACACACACACACACACACACACACACACACACACACACACACACACACACACACACACACACACACACACACAGCGAAACGCACAAATACATGCGCACTCTTTCTGTCTCTCACTTTCACAAACACTTGAGCTGTAAAGGGAAGGAGCCGCGCACAGATGATTTCCTTCCTACAGATGCCTGTAGGCTACAGTATTTCATCAGAAATGGGGAAAACTTTTGTAACTCTTTTTTATTTGCTCTACGGCACAGTGTCACTTTCTTCTCAACGGTGGGGCTGACAGAGATTAAAGTTTAACATGGCGAATCTGAAACTAAAAGCTCTTCTGAAAGGTTACAGCTCGGGATTCTAAATCGAGGTCGTGTTGAAATATCATAAGCACCTGTTGTCTTAACTGCACTAGATAACTTTGTTGGTGTCTTAGCAGAGTCTCAGATGCTGACGCTAACAGCTAAACTTGAGTCACTTTGGGTGATTATTTATGGAAAAGGCAACGGTTATTTCCACAAGTATTCAAAGTTGGAGTCAGTGCATCGCCAATGATCTTCCTACATGAAACACACACCAAAAGAAACTTGGTGACTGATTAAACCAGACCTGCGCGTCTTCCAGCCTCTTCTAACGGAAATGTTGGAGCTGATCGTTTTACATTGATTATGCCCGCTCTACTTTGAAAAGCTTTGCATTTTGAAGGACTGTTTCTCTGTGGTTAGCTGCAGTAGCACCCCGATGCGCAGATTTATCGGCTCATGCTAAAGGGAGAGCGAACTGCAAAAATGAATACACAGACTTTGAAAAGAGGCTTCACATTACTGAATATCATTATCACCTTATCTGTGGGCACAAGACTGTTGGAAGTGCAATATTTATAGGTTGCCATTTCCAACTGTCATGAATAAATGCTTTCCATGCCATCGATATATTTAGCATCTTACTGCAGGGTATGCCCACAACCCTCACTTATGATGGGGTCCAAGATGCTAAAGATCAAAGAAACTGTTTGGATGTAATAAGGTCACAATCCAAATTTCTAGCATTGTGCAGATCTACTCTAATTTTTATATTACAATCATAAATGTAAGATGGAGAAAAAGCTGTAGTTCCAATGGATTATTGGTTAAAATAATATTGAAATTGTTTTTCATTTACGATAAGGTAAAAGTTCTTTTGTCATGTCACGTTTATTATTCTGTGGCAATGGCCTGTGTTACTATCAGCCAGACAAAAAACAATATTTAAAATTCACCAACAAATATTATTTTGCCCATCCAGTAGACTGGACTAGTCAAAGGTGGTAGAAGTTCTCCTTAATATCAATTCAGTCCTCCTGGATCAGCTAATAATGACTTAAACCTTAAGAAGAGGTCCAGAAAATTATTAAATTATTACCATCTTATAACATTTTAACAGAAATTAGTTTTTAAACACCCAAACTGGGCATTTAAGGTTTGCGGCTCTCTGCTCTGTGAGATGCATGATTGAGTTGTTGGAGGCAAGAATAAGGGGATAAAAGTCAACAGTTCTTGGAACAGGAGGCAACACTTTTAGGAGAGAAAGGCTGCCTAGCATGGCCATGCTTTTATTCAATTGGGGTTTAGTGGAGCCAACAGGGCCTCACTGTCTCAGACACTTAATTACAACCCAAGACCGTTTGCTTTGCATTCTGGGCCAGCGGCGGCGGCGGCGGCAGCCGAGCGTTGCAGCCTCTACTCACTTCCTCCTCGATCTCTGCCAGGGATTTGATCGTAATGCCCATTAAATTGACTTGCTGCATCTGAAATCAAAAGCAGGGGAGGAGGGAGAGGAGGAGGACGGGGAGGAAGGAGGAAGAAAAAAAAAACACAGAAGAAACATGGCGGTTAGGCTCAAGGCTAAGTAAGCATGCTTAAAAACTTTAATCCTTTCCAGCTCCGTGTCAATACAAACGGGGCTGCAGTGACAACCTCTGCCAGCCAGCCAAATGGACTGCAATGAGTCAGCTCTGCCTGACTGCACGCATTCATCTCTCAGTGTGGAAGAAAGGAAAGGAGAGGACAAGGAAGGAAAGGAAAGGTAGACGAAGGAAGGAAACAGGAGCTACTGCTCGTCTGAAGAGATGCACTGGAAAACGACTCATTTTCACTCTCGTGTTGCATTTATGGTCAGGAAACAATCGCGCATTTGTCAACTGATCCTGAGGATTTCTTTTTTCTTTACCTGTTGAGGTTTTACGTGAAACTTCTCCGACACCATAAAAGGCACATCGTCGAGACCTGCAGAGAGGAGAAAGGAAGAGAAACAAAGTTGAACTTTAAACCAACAGAACATTTTAATCTGCAGCCTTAAATGCAACTACTTTCTGAAGTCTAAACGCAGGATTACAAAACAGCAAAGCTATCACCATCCCCAGCCGCCCCAGCGCCTCCCCGCCTTCCGTCTACAGAGAGAAGATGAAAGGCTTTTTTTTTAATTCACTGTGTATATGAGCACCTCCATTCTCTCCTCCAGCCCAGCCCTTCTCCCAGCCCTCTTCCAGTTTAATTACTCTTGATTATTCCTGATTCTGTCTTGTCTGAGAGATGTTCACCTCTGAAACAAAGACGCGCTCGCACCGTAGGCACAGAAAAGCGTATAGAGGGGAGACAAAACACTCACGAGATATCAAATTTGCATGAAAATAAGCCGCACTGTTCAGCCAGCGCAAAAAAAAAGAAAAAAAAAAGTGGATTGAAATGAGGACTTGCCAGGAGCATGGTGGTATAATTAGCATTTGACCAAACAAACGAGCTTCAACAGAGCTATAATTAAGCAGGCCTGTAATTAAGTGTATGCCCTTTATCATAATGATCGTGGTTAAAATGGTGTGATGGCTGCCAGTTGATTATTAATGGTGTAACCCCGTCCTGCATGCATCCTGCACTGGAATCAAGGTGTCACGACTGTCAGGCTAGAGAGCAGCCCTTTGTTTATAAAATACATTAGGGCCCAAATTAACACGGGGTGACAGGAGACACAAAGCCTCTCGCTTCCACGCTGAAGGGGGGAAACTGCAGCTGCTCGGCTTCTTTGTAAAACTCCCAATTCTGGAGTGATAAAACTTGCCGGCGCTGGCTCCCGACCACGGCTCCAAATTATCAAGGGGCCGAGCTTCAAACTGCTTCTCTTTAACCCACAGTCAGGTCACGGCTCTGGCCCGCGAAAAGGAACTCATAAATGTAAGCCAGGGTTGTGAGTCACCGTCTGGGAGCTGGCGATCGCGTCGGCCTTTCCTGTTCGGAGCAATATTTAACAGTTCTGACATGATAAAAAAATGTTCCTCGCGTTGATGCTTTCTGTGACTCGGTTATTACAGGGATGCAGGGTTTGGCACCCGGAGACGACCGTAATACAATGCGATCTTTGTGATCAAAGTGTGGCTGTGGCCTTGCAGGCAAAGATGGAAAGCTTTTTCACTTTTCATGGCTTTTTTTTCTTTTCTTTTTTTGGCTCATTACCCCATACTGTTCTTAAAGGTTGGACACAGAGCCACTTTGAGCTAAATGTTAATGTGAGCAAGCTTTGATGCACATAATTACTAAAACAACATGTTAAATGTTTTCTTAGTTAATATTTGAATATTAACACTTTGCTATGAGAAATCATCTGTTAACCAAAGGGGGAATTGACCCATAGGTGACTTTGATATTTGGAAGTTGAATGCAATAGAACAAGTATTTCAATAAAGTTTATTTGTTAAGCGCCTTTCACAGACAAAACAATCATAAAGTAATATCCAGAAAATCAATAAAATAGCTTAGAAAAGTTTTTACAGTGCTTTTTTTTAAATTCTTTTGATTCTTTTTTTATCTTGTGTGCTTTGTAACATGCTGGATCTGGAAATGTTGGCAGCTTGAGAAATTCTGTAACATAAGTTTTTTTTTAAAAATAAGGAAACTGATGTTCAAAGTTACTAATACCAACTTTGCTAACTATGCTCTTGGCTAATAAAAGATGCTACAATCTGTTTCAAAAATGTTAACACAAAATAATATGACTGAGTACAAGATTCCTTCATGCAGTGACTCCTCTGTAACACACACAGTGAAACGTCACCTCTGCTTAAGGCGAGAAAGACAATTTTCCAAAACAAATCAATGCTGGCAGTTACACGCCTTCCAAAAACCAGCGACCAAGAATTGGCTACAAATCTGTGATTGATGGATCGCTATTAATCTTTGTGGCATCATTAACATTACACGCTTAATTTCATGGGTATCATTAAAATATACAAAATATCATTAAAATAATACAACATGAAAGGCGGTGCTACTGATAACCTCACTGCCTAACCCCAGCCCAAAGCAAGAGTGATCAAAAACATATCAAAATACAGGACAGATAGGTATCTTTTAATGTGTGCCTATTCAGAGCATGGCAGCTGTTCCAACCTTAAAAACACAAGTGAACACCACTTTGTTTCTGCCAGGACCAACGCCGGGGCAGAGGTAGGCAGGGAGAATACATCTAAATCAATAACTGGCAATGGGAAGCAGAGATTGTGCTTGCTGATGGATCTACACGGCACAGACAGATGGATGCGGAGAGCCGAAGGCCAGAGAGTTTCTTTATTGCTCAAGGATTACATTTAAAACCAGATCTTACTTTGTATTCCTCCGCCATCTATACTACAGAGCATATCTTACATCCAGACAAATGGAGAGGCGCAGCAGATGACTTGGCGGTAAGGGATGGATGCTGTACTACGGAGCAATCTGAGGGTGCAAAGGGCAAAAATAATGTAAATCCAATCTTCTGAGTAGAAATCCCAGCATAAAACATGTTCCACCCGCCCAAGTGGCCACGCTACACTCCATTACCTCATAAGCGTATTGCAGTGCGGGGAAGCCGGGTACCTGTTTGGCATTTGGAGTCAATAGGAAAACATCTGGCAGGACTTTTGGTAGAGTGGCTGTGATGATGGTAGTGATGATGATGGCTGTGAGCGCGGCGGCGGTGTTAAGTAAGGAGGACCCTGTGGCTTGAGTGATTGTAGTGTAAAGAACGAAGTCAGCACAGGCCCCGTGTGGATCATTGCCTTATTAATGGCTCCGTCAGGTGCAATGAGCAATGGCTGCATTGTCATCTCCAGCCCCTGGGCACAGATGAATGGCTGTTTCAGGGCGGGAAGGGCTCCCTCGTACGCTGGGCTGAGCACTAATCCCTCACTCTTCCATTGTTGGATGCACTGTCACCCAGGACCTCAGCAACACCATACATCGCATTCCCACACCTCCGACATACGCTGCGCACGCCACCAGCGCTCGCGCGCAAACACACGAGCCGCAGCGCTGACTGATGGGAAAATATGCGTGGCTGATCGAGCATACCCCATATTACCTGAGCCACCACTCAGGAGTAGCACTTCAGGAATGTTGATGAACTTTTATTTTACACTTCACTAATCCGGCAGAACCGCATTGATCTCCGTCTGGTGTGATTACACGGGCGAATCTGTCTGAGCCCCTGAATTAAGCGAGGAACGACGTGCGAGCGCAAATGAACCTCCTCTCCTGTGCGGCTCTATTGTTCGGCAGCACAGAAATAATGGAGAAACCGCTCCAAAATAGCTCGAGAGCCTCATCGGGAAGCTGCTGCATTTCACATTCCAAACACCTGAATAATCCCTTCCCTCTGCATGCAGCGAGGCTAAGGCATTGCAATCCCTTCAGTGTCGACGTGACGTTCAATTTGAGCCTTATTCTTCATGCAGACCACAGAAATGCTATTCTAGTTGCAGAACCCGGCTCTCTGTCACCACAGCAGATAATGGTGAGTAGATGAACAGAGAGCTGGAGGAGGAGGACCCCTATGCCCACTCACAGCCCTTAGCCCCGCTCTGACATGAGAAATGGTGCCCAGGCCTGACAGCATCTCGGAGACATATTGTAGTTTATTTTGTCGCCCGGGCATGCCATCTGTGCCATTCCAATAGAGGGTGTGTGTTCAGGCGACTGCAAGGGAGAGGGCGCGAGGCTCTGGGTCCCTCAGTAGCTCTGCAGCCTCGGCAGGTCATTAGTCAAATTGCCTAATGAGAGAGAATACAAATGGCCCCCTACCCTGACAGGAGGAATTTTGGAGGTGTCAGAGCTCCTGACCCGTGCTATGAGAACAGATGATAGCGAGTTGCTATTTTCAGATTCTTTTAATGACTATGGCTCTGTGAAACTCATTCTTTTTCTTTTATCTCTCCCCTACTTTTTTTAAACCCACAAGACAGATGAGAAAAAAAGGCAAAAAAAAAAAGGAAAAAAAATTGCAAAAGCGGAAGTGTAAATTTTGAATAATTTAAATGTTTACTGGGAAGTCGATTAACGTTCAAAAATGCACAAAACACTGATAGTGAAACAGATTACGTGTGAAAACGGTGCCGAATCTATTTTTATTTGTCTCCTGGATGTGTGCGGCTTATTTCCTCAGCCTCGCTGCTTGGGAGTGGAGCATTCTGTTGCAACCTTCCTGACAGCAGCTGGGTTTATGTTAAAATATTCACTTTATTTCATGTGAATGTGCAAAAAAAAAAGTAAACAAGTTGGAAAAGGTTTTGCGAATGCAAACGACGGAATGAAGGAATCTGTTTGTGGTTACAAACCTCTGGATGAGACGGCTGGATGTTTCTGATTTATGAAGAAACAAAGCGACGTGGAAACAAGAGGAATTGTGCAAAGAAGCTACATTATTTTAAATAAGCTTTACTCTTTTTCCAGTTCACAGAAAGTATTGATCCACGCTTAACTTGGACATACAGTGTTCTGTAACAACAGACAGATGCAAAAAAAAAAAATCTAGGTTAAATGACTCACTTATGTTTACATCTGTTACAAGCAGTGCTAAAAATCCAATGGCGAGATTGAGCCAAAAGTCAGCCCCAGCTGTGTGCTGGACAGCTCTCATGCCAAATTGCTTGGAAACAACATTTATCCCCCTTTAACTTTATCACTTTCCCCCCCCCCCCACTTTATGACCAAAATCTCCAGTATATTTTATTCAGGGTTTATTTGTTTGATATAGGAGAAAAACGACACAAGGCGTCATGTAAATAAAGTATGACACGCTTTTGGAATTTACTTTGAAATCCTTAAATTAAAAAAAAAAATCAAAATCCTTTCAAGAATCACCTCATTTAATGCTGCTGAATCCACTAAAGCATAATTTGATCTCAGTGTAACTGCAGATATTGTGAGACGTTTTGACAGCATCATGAAGACTAACACAGCGGACGGGTCAGGATGCAGCTTGTTGAGAAGTGTAAAACACAGTCTCTGTTTTAAGCACACATATATATCCTTTCAAAATAGACACAGCACAGTACAATGGAAACCTATGATGATACTGCTGCCTTCTGAAACTGACAACCCAGTTGAGCAGAGGATTAATAATGGAGGAGAGTCATGGTAATGTGAAGGAGCTGCACACCATAAACCTGATTTTTACAAAGGAAACATTAAAACAAAGCCATAAGGGCATCCACCAATTTATCATCCCCCAGACAAAAAGATATGCTAAAAAGCAAACTTCATCCCAATAGTGAAAAAATGATGGCAGCATCATGCTGAGGGACTGCTTTTCTTCAGCAGATACAAGGGAACCATTCAGTTAGTTGGGAAGTCGGATAGAGCTAAATAAGCGACAGTACTTGCAAGAGATTTGGTGCTACGGTTTCAGTTTCTGGCAGGACAACAACCTGAAACATGACTTGTGATTTTAAAGTCATGAGCAAAATTTTATTGATGTCAGCAAAACCTGAAGAGAGCCAGCACCGTTATAATTAATTAATTATAATTAATTATAATATAATTGAGGTTTGAAAGAGTTTTGGTTTCATAAGAAAGTGAATAAAAACAGATACATTTGAAAATATGATTGAAGGTAATTATAAGCAGTTTGAAGTAGCCTATTTGATGATGGGTGCATTCATTTTTGGATCAGTATTTGAGTCATTTTATTTTTATCATCTATTTTATCATGGTAAATTCTACACAACATGGTAATAAAACTTTAAGTCAGTTGTTCCAACCTCTATAGTACTTTTCAGGTTTTGTTTGCAAAGAAAAATTTTGAATTGCATGTATTATTTTCCTTCCGCTCAGCACTTTGAGATTTGTGGTTGTAACATGTGAAAATTCATAAGGGACATGCATAGCTTTAGAACCTAACAGAACCTATTTCTGTCACTGGAAACACTAACCTCTCAGAAGTGACAGGAGAGCCATGTCTGCTAGCCTGCAACTGGGAGCGTTGCTGAAAAGAAACAGTTGACGATCAGACTTTAATCAGCAGCACGGAGTATTTTAAGACACTACCATGCCACTGGCGTTGATCCCCAGCTGTGGCTGCTGGTAAATGTGCAGCACAGTGTGTGCGTGAATGGCGTCCGCCTCTCTGGACAAGTGTAAAAGCTGGCAGAGGACTGGCAGTAAATTGCATGTGCCGGATGGGACGCAGCAGAAGGCACAATTACACAAATCCCCTCTTAATTAGCGGTTCTGTGGGCAAACTAACCTGTAATGATGGGAGGGATGTGGCGAGCCCCAAGAAATCCTAACAAGAAACACTCAGCGGCTCGGGCGACTGGGTCATATGGTTTCAACTCCCCTGAAGTAGTGACTGACGTGTGATCTGTTTTGATCAGCGGAGCTGCAGGAGACGGCTCCCGTGCAGCCCTCGCTCTTCGCGAATGCGAGCCCTCGCAGAGAGACCTGCCCTCTGGACTGTGGGTAAAGCAGCGGGCCCTGCATGGTTGTGGGTGGCGTTATTAAGTTCTCCGTGCTCACAGTACCGGGCAATGTAATGTGGCATCTCACATGGTGAGTAATGAACTGCGCCAGAGCGGAAGCAGGAGGGATGACAGCCAAAGAGGCCTCCTTGGCAGCCACTAACCTGGGCATCCACCAATTTATCATCCCCCAGAACCAATTCACCAATGCTGCACTGCCATTTGTCATTAATTATGCTAATAAGGATACCATTACTCTCCTGACGACAAAGGAGACTGTTTCTGGTGTAATGCATTTGCCGTTGGATACATATACGTTTGCTTGTTAGCTTTACTGTCAGAATGAGGGGACTTTTAAAAAGAGATATTTTCCATTATTCAAATTAAACTGTTATGCTTTGCACTTTAAAAATGCATGCGGCATTACAGAAGGAGCGGAGAGTTCTGCTGCGGCTGCTTTATAATTATGCAGCATTCGGTGCACCACAGCATAAAAATGGCCTCATCTTTGCGAAAACACTGGTGTGTTTGAACTTTTCAAAGCAGACTTTATGGTTCTAAGCAAAGCAGTCTAAGCAGAACTATTTAATATGGCTTCTGGGAGCCCCAGATGCCCTTTTCCAAAACGACTTCATTCCCAGAATCTCATTGTGCTTTCTAAATCACACCACACTTTGTATTAGAAGACCATTAATTACAAACTTAACAAGTCAGCAGAGCCATTAAAAGATCTTTAAGGCATATTTGACCATAAATCTCCTTAAACTATATTTAATGACTGGATTTTTTGTGAAATATTTTTTATCAAGTTCTAATTAGATGTGTGATAACAAACCCTGCTGTACATGGGGGCAAATGAAAGAGCCGTGACAGGCCCATCCATTGAGGCCGTCCACGTCTGGACACCAAAACTAATGGAGCACCGCTTCTATCTCAGGGACGGATAGAAAGCAATGAGGGATGAGACTCCACAGTCCAGTCTGGCCGAATTCAAAGTCATTTAAAGTCCCTTATTTGACTGTAATAAAGGTCCAGAAATGCCTCGGGGCTTCAAGGCTCCAGTCAAAAAATCCATTAGGATTTACACAGGATTGATCCTCAAAAACTTAATGGCGCCATCACGTTGGGATTGATCGCGTTTGGCAGCCGGACCTGGATAGACCGGCCTGACATATGAAATGAATAAAAGTCATTATTTTAAGCTGTATTTCAGTGCAATTGACTCATCACATTTTATTGGATTTCTTTTTTTTCCTTTGGTTTTTGAATAAGCAACAATAATATCTGAAGTGATTAGAAAAACTGTGGGAAAAGGAAAGCTCGTGGCCAGTGAACCAACTCCATATCCTGTCTCAATAAAATTGTGACAAAGTCTCTATGCTGTCATGTGTTAAAGTCTTATTTCTCACAGTGTATCAGCTTTATAACGCCTGCTTATAAACTTTCAAACTGTTTGAAGAGCTCTTATGGACTCTTTCTTTTGCTGCGTTTGAAAACCTTCCCATGTGTGAGTGTAAAAGTGTTGTTATGCTGGCTTGAAATATACAAATTAACCTCAAAATAAATTCACACACTTGTTAAAGTTAGGGTGGAGTTTTTGAGTTTCACCAATGTGTTTTGTTCCCAGTGGAAGAAATATTAATGCTTCGACGTGGTCGAGTCAGAATAAATATTTTTGATAGACAATCTGGGGAGAGAGTGAAAGGTTAAGGTGATGGCAAGGAGGCTTTCTGACATGTTTATCTGATCTCATCATCAGATAAACACATACCACTGGAAACGGAATACAGAAAAATAAAATAAAAGTCACCATTTGAAATAAGTTTTGTATGTATTACTTTAATGTCATCAACTATTATTCTATTGACTATTTGCAAAGGAATATTATAACAGAACTTATTTTTCTTTTCTAATCTGACACCCTTATGGTTGACGCAGACTTGCAAGACATTGCAAATTTGACACAAATCTTAACAGTTTCTGTATTTGCTTTTTTCTGACCAATCACTGCAACTCAGCTGAATTTTGACCAATGCCTTTAAGCCCCCTTCTAATTTCACTTCCTATTTCTCGACATATCTAGAAAGCTGGAAAGACGAAAGCATGTGTGATGCTAACGGGTAACATTTGCGTGTTTTTTGTTCTTTCCTTTAATCATTTTAGTCTATTTTGCAGAATTTGCTTATACTGTGCATACACTTCATGCTAACTTAAATGACCAATATGAAATAATTCATAATTTCATTTATACTAAGTGTGTCACTTCAAGAAGGTACTTGAAAATGTTATTTACGCTTTAAATATTAAATATGATCAAAACTGTTTTTGGCAAGGTGATTTGAAGCAATTTCAACTTTTTTGGGAGACCCTCTAGAGGCAAAAATAAACCCACTGCTTACATGCTGAGCATTATCCAACCTTAAATCACTGAAGCTAATCTGCTATGTCATGATGAAAAGAAACACAAAAATCAGATTTAAACACAAATTTATTATCTACAGCTTTATTAGAATTAAATTCTGCACTGCTCTATATTATTTCATTTTTTTAGGAGGTTGTTTTAGTACGTGTTCATGAATGCATTATGTGTAAATACCGTTCTCTCCCTTGCAACACTCTGCCCCTAGTATCCCTTTTGCTGACCAGGAAAATTAAGAAGCAAAACGTGGGTTTTAAGAGCATTCCTTTCATGTCTTGATGCAAGCGTTGGCATCGCTTCAAACATCAAGATCGGTTTCATAGAAATCCCTTTCCATCTAAAGTAAAAAGCGTGGCAGTAAATCTGCCCGAGCCTCCCCCGTAACACTTCCATAAATGATTCATTCAGCTCAGTTTAGCTGATGCAAAACAGAATGTTAGCGAGTCGTGAACAGAGCCAGAGCTGAAAAAAAGGGGAAGACGGAACAAACTGCTTAGTAATTTCATCAATCTCTCAGGTATAAAACTGGGAGAAAGGAGTGAGAATAGCGTGGTATACACTGATAATAACTTTTATGTCACCATTCAGGGGTCATGTTTTTTAATCTTTCAGCCTAAAGAATTGTGTTAGTCTAAAATATAACCCGAGCCGCGCAGCAGTTGAGATTCATCATGGTTGGAGATAAGAGCTGCCTGATCCCCTCCCTCTGCACAGACTTGCCTAGAACTACACGGGGGAGATAAGATGGAACTTTTGTTTGAAACCTGATGAGAAGCCTCTTAATGAAAGTGCTGCGCCAAAAATAATCTTTTTTCTTCATGTTAGTCAATCAAGAAATCGTGTAGTTAGGGGTGGGATTGGGGGGGTAGAAGAGGGAAAAAAAAACAGAGGAGAAAGAAAGTAATTTTCCATAATCAGTGAGCACCATCTGGAACAATTAACCAAATTCCACAGAACTCAGAGGATCAGTCATATTGGCTTATTAAAGATCCAGAATTATACAAGTAATAAATCCTTGGAAAAACGAAGCGTACCCCTGCCTGTCACGACTATTTTAACTTCAAATACAGTGGAATACTTGATAAGGCTGAAAAGAGGAGATTAATATATGCAAATTATGTGGAGCATTTAAAAGCCCCCCAACAACTGTCTCTGGGTTTTTTTTCCTGTCTCTTATTACAGGGCTTTATGTTTTATTCATACACCAACTCACCTGTCATTTCATAAGCTATAATATTATGAGGGTATTATTAAACAGTATAAAGTGGAGCTTTAATTGGAAAGCTCCATTGCATTTTCCAATTATTTGGAGCAAATTAAAAGCAGATGCACATAGTTTAATAAGAATTCTAATATTGTTTCCTGAAAATCAAAAATCACTGTCATCCTGCCAAGATATTTTGCAAACCAGAGTTAATTTTGAGCCTCCATATTTATTTTTTTTCCTCCTCTGAAAGATGGTCTGTCTAGTGTCTGTTAATTGAAGTTCCTCTAATGGATAGGGAAATAATTGCTCTCCATATTATGTTAGATCAGGGCCAATGTCAGTGTTTATTTTTGATTAACGCTATAGATATGCAAATGTATTACTTTATATTAAATTTAACTTTTGATCAGGTGGACGACTGCCGAATGCTATACGTCGCTGAGCTGGTAATAAAGGCAGCCTGCAATCTAACATGCGCAAGGAAGTTTAATATGGGAGTTTTCAACTAATGCATTTGCATTTTTTTTTAACTCAAAGACAGATTTTTTTTCTAATGCACAAACAATCTCTTTCAAAATATCAAGATTTACTGTCAAAGCATGAATAATAGACCTAATTGGCTGAGGGAGTTGGCATGGATCAAAGCAATACCGGTGAAGGAAAGCAAAAAGGTTGAGAGAGGAGGGGCGGGGGAAACGGGGGAGGCTGAGTGCTGCTATGAACACTTGATAACTTTTCAAATGAGCCTGAACTGTCAAGTGATGGAGGGCTTCAAAATAAATGTGAATTAGTTTTTAATATTCGGGTAATAAATGTCAAAGCTTCTGCACATCACATGTGAACATGATGTGACTGCAGATGACAGATTTCCCAGACACGTTACCTCTCCTCTCAACTCGTCTTTTCTTTTTTTTAACCCTTTCTTTTTGTATGTGTGTGTGTGTTGGGTTTTTTTTTGTTTTGTTGGGAAGTGACGGAGGGTTTAATCAAGAAAGCAGGCAATTCATCAATCCTAAAGAAGGCGCCTGTACAACCCTGACAGAGCGCACATGGTTTTAGACCAACTCAAACCTGGCCAGCTGTCAGCACCCACACACACACACACACACACACACACACACACACACACACACACACACACACACACACACACACACACACACACACCAGCTCTATTGGGCTAACAATTACCACAAACAGGCTGTCGGCTATGACCTCACACTTGGTCTGCAGGCTATCACGTTGTTAATGAAGGGAAGTTGTGTTCTTTCAGACTTGCAGTGATGATGATGAGAGCAGTCTGAAAAAACCAACAACAAAAAAGCAAAAAAAGAAAAGCAAGAAGTGTTCTTATTGTGGTCCTTATTGTATTTTATTTAAACTGCTCCTTTCACAAGTGGGAGAAGCAGGAGTGTGTGCACCTGCAGAGGACAGGTTCTCTGCAGATAAATGATAAGTGCTGGCAGCGCACTGTGGAGTCTGTGCATGCTCCTCATTGTCACTCACACCCTGTCCCAGTGGATGGATCCCACACCAAATGCCACAAAATGTTCGGCAGTGTGATAATGTACTGTGTGTCAGGGCTTAACTCGGAAAACTAAATGATGTCATGTAGAAACTCTTTTCTTTCATTTAGAAAGAATCAGTGCTTTTTTCTCTCTTTTCAGGTTAAATTTGGAATAACTCCTGAATAAAAGTTGTATTATGTGAAATATATTTGATTGCGGTAGCTGCTTAAAAACAGACTTGTGTTAATCAGGATGGGTAAAGCATTGCTATTGCAAGCGTGCGCCTCTGCTGAAGCAGCAGGAGGCATCCTCACCACATGGTGTCTCTCTCCAGCTAGATAAAAAAAAGAAGAAAAAAACCCGCCTGCCACATTCACCCGCCACAGCTCACACACACTTAAAGCCTCTAGTGTCTCAGCCCACTCTGGTTTTCTGGCGCTGATGCTGTCAGAGCAAAGCGCTGTTTTCTACCAAATTTACCTTTTTTTTCCTTCTTTTTTTTGTTTGAGTTTTAGTCGTGGGGCATATTGCAGTTGCTAGGACTGGAAATTTTCCGCCGACAAAGACAAAAGAAGCATCCAGTGCACAAGAGGTACATGTACAAGTTTGGTATGCGACGGATCGTCTTTGACGGCTGTTAATGCCGAGCTCCTCTGGGAAGTCACGTTCGCAGAGATAAGCAAAGCTCCGTACAGTGTCCATCTCCAAGAAACTCCAATATGGGGAGGGTTTACTTTAAATGTTTCTAAACAGTTTTTTTTAAAGATCCTGTAAAACTTTTTTTAAAAACATTTTTTTAAAAAGTTGTGCCAAAAAAAATTCCCTTTTGGTAAATTTTCAGCTTAATCATCCCCCACTGATGACAGGCCAGCTGTGAAGTTTTAAAAACTGATCTTTTCGTACATGTACCAATTGAAGAACAGTGAAGGTTTGCCATTTTCAGCATCAGTGAAAATGTTTGAAACACAATTCAGAGGAAGCACAGACATAAAGTCATCTTTTTAGCAACAACCGTACTTTCTACGGCATATCAAAACACATCTGCGGTTCAATCGGGCAATGAGAGTATTTCAGCAGATTACAGGAAGACTGAACATTTGAGCTTCCAACCTCTGTCTGTCGGAAAACAGGCTGGATTTGGAAATGTTGGGATGCTTTTGGAAATCCTAGAGTTAAGGATCTTCATTCTGTAGGAGTCTGCAATTGATTACTGCTGAACTGAACTGAAGGATAGTTTAACATGTCAACCCCAATATTATGCCGTGTGACATCACCTCCATTCACAATAAAAATAATGATGTTCTTCTATTATGGCTGTACAAGAGAAATCAGAATCAGTTGAAAACGTTTTCAGCCGTACAAACACAGGAGACCAGAAACCTGCTATAAAAATCTGATTTCTGCATTCCTTAGTTTGCTCTTTTTCCCCCCCGAAAGTCCCATCTGAAACATTTTTGCGCAATTAATTTATTTGAAAACATAAAAGACATCAAACATCAAAATGTACCTGCATCAGTCTGTCATCTTTTACCTGTCATAGTGTAGATGCCACTGTTCTCCTGCTGATACTGTGGCCTGCAGATGGCAATCCTGCTGGAAGGGCGAAAAAAACAAATAAAGTGAGTAAAAATATACCAAAAAACAGCTTATAATGTCAAAAAAGATGGAAAGAAACAGTGCTTGTCAAGAAAGGCATTTCAAGAGATGTATCTCGGACATTTTTAAAGAAATGTACTCAAAAATGTAATTCCCCTCTGAACACACATGGCTTCTGAACAGTCTAAAAGCAAAGAAAGAGAGCATTGAATTAAAGTGAATTCAGAGTGGAGAAACATGGTAGAAGTTCAACAGTGCCTCGACTGCCCAGGGGCTTGAACAGACCTTTGGATCAGGATCTTGTTAATTCTGAGGGACTGAGAGATTCCATTATTCAAAGAGAAGACACGTTTTTTCTTCTTCTCCTTCTTTTGCTCTTCTTTTTCGTGGCCTTGTATTACAGAAAACAGCACAGAATGCACTTTGTGGGTAGTTGAAGTTAACAAACCATATAAGATTGAAATCCTCATCAATCAAGCTATCATGAATTACACCCTGTGACTCAGCCCCACGGATCGATAAATCCGCAGCAAGCAGAGAGGGAAAAAAAAAATCACAGCTTTGAGAGAGAGCTGCTTAACATGACATGCTTTGGAGGTTAAACTATTTCCAGGATGGGTTCGCAGAACTCATGAAATTATAATGCGGAGAAGTTGGGAATTGCATTTAAAAGCCGGATCGAACAGATTTGCAAGTTGCTGTTAAAGAAGGAAGGGTGGCATGTAAAACTAAAACATTCACTAAATTTAAGCCGACGGCCAGATCTGCATATTCTGCGGGCGCCACACCTTGAGTTGTGACTTACTGAGCTTTATCTCTCCGGACGAGATAAATAAACGCAATAATTTCCATCAACAGCAATAAAACAAGAATTGTGACAGGCCGTGGTATTTATGAGATGAAGCCTGCAACTCAGATTTATTTGCAGTGAAAGGGTCGACTTTTCTGCACCTCATTTACATCAGCATTTGGCCATGTTAAATCCGGGCCAATGGTGAATTTTTAAAAGGTTGGCATCAATCTTGTGGGGAACAACTGCCACATTCAGCGCAGACTTCTTTTACCTCGCAAAGGTTGATCCCATTGCTGGGGAACGGAAAAAAAAGAGGTACACATCTTTCAAAGCACAAAGACATCACATGAGCAGATAAACTAGAGCCAGATGGTTGAAATGTCTTTTAGGGCTTGTGCTGCACGTTGTTATTGTACAAATACTCAGAATAAACAAAGCAGCAAAGAAAATGGCTTCAAGACTTATGTTAGAAATGGAAACACACAAAAGTGAGCTCATGAAAGGTTTTCTTACACGGATAAAACAATTTGTAAGATTTTTGTAATCAGCACCAAGGAAAACAAATAGTGTGTCTGGAATGGCTGATGTACAACATTGTGTCAAATTGCATTGTGCCAAGGTATTTCAACCTCCCAAGTTAAATTTTCTTTTGAATATTTTAGATGTGATTTAGGAAAAATAGATAGATTTTTCTCAAATAATTTGGGGTCATGTTCCACTGAAATATCCCTAAATAGCTGAATCTGTGAATAGGAGGGGGTCCACTGTACTTATTCCGAATCATTATTAAGACTACTTCACTCATCTGGTCTGTCAGCTCTAACAGCTTGGAATTTAAACTCTTTCCTTAGCAACCAGAGCAAAGGATTAAGGAGGTTAGCTTGCTAGCAAATTTGACTTTAATGTTTTAACCCTCACATAAGTAGCTAAGAAATCATTCTTAGCTGTGTGTGAATTGGTGAATGACTGAAAGTAGCACAAAGCGCTTTGGGAACCTCTGGACTTTATAAAGCACTACACAAATGCAGGCTATTTACAATTTATTATTTAAAACCTATTCAACTAATTTAGCATGTAAAGCATTGCTTATTGACATCAAGTGCCCGAGATTTAAAGAGTAACTAAACCCCAAATAAACCTTTTTGAAGAAAGCTGTAGAAATTCAGCTGATAAATTGTGGAATTTTCTTGTAAACATTTTAAATTCAGTAACATCACCTAGAACTGTCTTATTATTGCCCTTTTTGGGTTTAAGGGTGGCTACTGTTAGTTATGACAAAAGTTATGACAATGTTTAATTTCTATTTGGAGTACCGTATATTCCAGACTGTAGAGCGCACCCCACTATAAGCCGCACCAACAAAGGTAAAAAAAAATTTAAAAAACCTGGAAACGTACATTTAAAAGCCACACCGGGCTATAAGCCGATGGTACCTCTGCCGCTCTCTGTGTTGCAGCAGAAAATAAATCTATCAAGGACGCAGCCCTGCGTCTCCAACCCCGAACGATGGATTTGTTCATGCTGAGCTTACGTGCAACGGCTATCGATCTGTACTGCCTGATCGATAGCCTTCAGCTTAAAAGCTGCATCGTTTGAGCTTCAATGTGTGGTTTCCATGATGAGCAAGTATGAATTTGAAAACATTTCTACGTCGTGCCTGCTGCTAGAAAGTGAATCAGCACTTTCTTCTTTGATTTCCAATTTTGACTTCCAATGATTCAATTTCTGCTAAAGAGCCCCCTGGTGGTTGAGGAAAAATCCACAGACAAGCCGCACCGGGCTACAAGCCGTTCAAAACGGTTCAAAACGTGGGAAAAAGTAACGATTTATAGTCCGAAAAATATGGTAAATAAAGTATTTGTGAATAAAACTGAGATGAATATTAAAACCAAATATAAACACAGCAGCCTAATTAACTAATATAATATTTAAAGGACTCCATAGTTCTATTTTAGAGTGTAATGGCAGCCTCCTGGGCTGGTTTCCCATCTGTCTATAACACCCCCCTCCCAAAAAAAAAACAGACAAAAAAAAAGCAAAGTCTCAATCCAAATTGCTGATTTCTAAATACAATTTTAGGTGCATTGGAGAAGGTAGCATATGGCAAATCAATTAGACAACTAATTCTTAAAACAAAAACATGGCAAGAGCATTTGCTAATCAACAGCAGTGTTTGGGCCCACATTATGTCGGCCACTGGAGTTTTGAAAACAATTAATCCTCATTCCAGGCAAGGAGAGCCATATTGACACATACTCCTAATTTGAATATTCAATTACAGCCGAGTTCCTCATCAAATTATGGCAAAACTGGGAACAAGGCCTGAAATATTCACGCAATTACAGCGTGGATCAAAAGTGTTGTGTTCCCATGAAATCTGCCCAGGTTAAAATCAAATTAGCGCAGCAAAAGCAAAACTATAACACAAAGGATCACTTTGAAGACACAAACTCTAATTTATACAGATTTGCCTCGTATCGAATTCATCTTTGTTTAGCACAGGATAAAGAAAGGACTTTTATTTTTATAAAGATAAAACAAGGAGGCAAAGAGAAAGTGTGAGGGGAAACCGTAGGGACCGGCAGGCAGCAGTCAGACGGGAGGTAAGAATGGGAGTAATTTCCCCGAGTGTGAGGAGCCAGAGCTGCATTACAGAGAGCTGGAAGCTCTTGTTTTGACACACATCTAGCCTTTCCTGTGACAACATCTCCACACCTTCCCCAGAGTGCCGGCACTGTTGCTTTGTGGGAGCTGCTTTCTCACCCATCATTATCCTCCTTTAAGCTCAGTGTCAGCTGCCGAAGACGGGATCCCTCTGACTTTCAGAGGCCCCCCCCTCGTGCGATCTCACCTGATCATTCAATCATTTCTGGCATCGCCGCACGTCCCTTTGCTTGATCTCTGCTTCTTCTCGCAACTTTCTTGAGCACAAAGTAATGAGCGAGATTGAGCTGGAAAGGATTGTTCCTCTGCACTTCAGACAGAAGATCTGCCTTGTGACAGTCAGTCACAGTGTCTCTAGCTTTCTCTTGCTCTCTTTCTCTTCCGCTGGCAAGTCTTGGTTAACCAGCATGCAATGAAAGCTGATACAATACTCCAGCTGAGCTCAGCCAACGTGTGGAGCGTGACAGGTAGAAGACTGCAATTCTAAAAGTATTGATATGAATGCCAATTCTGACACTGATGACACTCTATATACTTCACCTGAAAAAGCCAGCTATGCAAAGAGAGATAGAGAGAGGGAGAAAAAAGAAAAGAGAAAAAAAAAACTGGCCTTGACATTTTTATCACCGTACAGTTTGATTTAAAAAGTGGCCGTGTGTACAATAGCCTATTATTCTAAGAGAAATGTCAAAAACCTTGATTCTGAGTGAAGTGAAAGAAATTGCAATATTAGGACAAGGCTAATTTATGCCAGCAGTCAGTGTAGAGGTCAGATATCAGCCTCAGCAATGACAGTTTTATCAGGAGAACAAATGGCAGCGCTGGTCAGGAGGAGGAAGGAGGGAAGATACTTTACAGGATACATTAAAACGCTGACCGGATGGCGAGACGTCTTTACATTATAGAGTCGGGGAGTGGCTGATACGGCCTGTCTTGACAGAGAACAAGCCAAAGTGGTTGACATCTAGCTGTGGCCATGAATCAAAACAAAACGCCGTCACTGCTTAAAATGCTGTGTACCGACTTGATAAAGAGACTTTTAACACAAGGTCTAAACACAGCTTCACAGGCCTCAGTCTTCTAGCCGGGTTCACATCAGCGGTAAGGTGTGCGGTGGCGGCTTGTGTGAAATGTCACTATTTTAGTCTTTGGTTCCTATGTTAACAGGTCAGAGCGTGGACACGAGGTGCATCACTGCAACTGAGTAATGTGCTGGGAATGGGAAAAAAACAAAAACAAAAGACAAACATTTCATAACTTTTGGTGATCATATTTTTTTGTGACACATTATAATGAAACTCTAAAATACATCATAACATTTCTTCTAATTTCACCATCTGTAAGCTGATAAACAAGCTTTGTTTTCTAGTGAAAGGGCTACAGCAAAAGCTTAGACTGTAGCAGTTTTTGTATCTTGGCCGAATAAATTTAGTTTTTATGTGGTTTAAAGAAAAATCACTATTTTATTGCAACTGGTCAACTGCCTTTGGAGCAGCAGCATAAATAAAAGGCTGCAGATGTAAAGCAGAATATAATGTTTTGATTACAATAGGAGTTTAGACTCAGTTTCTGTGTCACCTATGCCTTGAAACAAAACAAATGGCCGCTTAACATGGAAACATTTCAGATTAACTATAAAAAGTAGTAATTCACTATATTCCTCTATTTTATATGAGTTGGATGATTCCAATGCTGCTGGCTGAAATTTTAAATCACTAAAAAGATGCAACAGTTTTTCCTGACAGATTGTGGGACATATTTCCCCTTTCAGTTTTCAGGCGTCTCCAAAATAAATCACGATGGGAAGCCGAAACGATGGAAAATTAACACTATTGACGATTAAAATTCTGATCATCTGGTTACCGCTCTTCTTCCCCAGCAATAGAGAAACAGTTCCAATGAAACACATCTGCCTTGATGAAACAACCTTGGGCATCCCATAATGATGCAACACGATGCAGCTACTCCGCATTGCTGGGGCTGTGGGGGGAGCAAGATTTGTGCTTTATGTTTGTACACAACACTAACAGGCTCCTTCTGCCTGAGGCAAAGGGAGATTTGAAGAGGGGGATCAGCGCGCCTTCAAAATTATAAGGGTCATTAAAAATTTACACATTATTGACTGTATTTAAAACATCTTTTCCAGTGACTGTAAAGAGCACTTAAATTTAAGAGCTGCTGCCCTGCTAAGGCCATAAAGTCGCTGCAGAAAGCCTGAAGAAGGCTCGGAGTGGAGACTTTTCCTCCAGTGAGTTTGTTTAAAGGCACAGCTGAGTTGAGGGAATGGTGAGAGATGAGGAACTGCTTATAAACCGCTGTGTCAAGATATCTAATCTGTGACTTTAAAGAAGGAGCATAACTATTTATGGTTGTGTGTATGGCTGTCGGAAGTGTATGTAACTACACAGAAATAAATAGTCAAAAAGGTGCCACGGTTCAAGTCGCCCACAGTCCCGTCCTTATGTGTCAGTGTTTTACGGATGGAAAAACTTTCAAAAGAAGACTCCCTGTCTGTGAAATGAATTTTAATGTTAATACAAAAACGGCAGCCTGTGATCTCAGCAGGCATCAGGAGGTGGAGGGAGGGGTGGGAGTGAGTCGCTTCGAGGTGCAATTTATTCCAACCTCTGAGCCTCACCAACTTGAAAGTGGGCTTCAAAAGAGCTTAGGATTACCAGGAAGAAGTCATGAAGGGGGCGCGTTGGCCTGAGCTCCGACACATCAAAGATTATTGATCAGCCGACTCTCAAATTGCAGCGGATTCGCCGAAAAAGCTTCGGTTTCCCGCTTTAAAACGGTCCGTTTATTGTTCTTATCCCACAGCAGCGAACAAACGCGAGCAGCAGCTCTGTTTCCAGTTCGCCTCCCGGTTTCCGGCGCGGTGCTGCTTTTTAAGCGGCTTCAGCGCTGAATGATGGTGCACTTCGCTTCCAGCTTGGCAAACGCCTCGGCCGGCCCGTGCCAAAGCTCCGCTCTCACCAAACCGTGGCGGAAAGGAGTCTATATACTGTTTATTTACAATTTGCTGTGGAAATCCCCTGCTCTTGACTGGGATAAATAATTCAGAAGTTTGATCTGAACACGGTACAAAGGTTCACTCTGTTCACTCCGAGGCCCGAGGCAGAGGAAGCCACAAGCTTGCGCGCTCCACATGGCGGAGATTTCAGGAGCTCTCCTCCCTTTCCTCTGCAGCTGTCACTAACTCTCTGGGCCACGTCTTCCTCCTCTGTGTCTGCACCGTGTCGGAGGAGCGGCCTTTCCTCTGCCTTGTGGGACGCCCCCCACCCACACAAATAGCAGGAGTTTAGCCCTCGTTGAACTCCTTTTGTTGTTTCAGGGGATCCTGTCTAGTTAGAAATGTCTCTCCAGTTCACCCTCGCTCACTGCCTTGTTGTCCAGACACGACCCTCAGAGGCGGATTGCCCAGTAGTGATCAATTGCTTGTGTCTTCATTGCCATACACACGGTAAAGAGAGGTGGAACAAAGGCTCACGAGCACAGAGTGTAGAAAAAAACAAAGAAGGATAAGCACAGGGGGAAAGTTGAGCAACAAGTAAGAAAACACGGCATGTTGGTACCTTATTGTGCTGTACAGGGCGTCAGTTTTTGGAGCGTTCCTGGTTTGCTGAGATGACTGACTCCGAGGAACGTCTCCCATGCGATACCATATTCCCATATTGTTTATCTCTCTGTGAACAACATCAGTATGAGAAGGAGAAGCTTGTGTAAAGTTAGTAAGCTTAATAATAGAACCCTTAGAATAAAGAAAAAAATATCAGGATATATAAAGCCAAGAAAATTTAGTGACTGATTTCATTCATTTCCAGTGACTATCAGCTCACCCCACACAGGTGTAGTTAACAAGCTGGTACTTGGATTTGGCGGTGATCTGGATGTCACATACAGCTGTCTCGGCAGCCTCACGAGTGCTCATTTTCACACACAGCCTCCTCTTCCTCATGGCAGCTTCCTCTGATGAGTAAAGTCATGTACATGTGAGCGTGTCAGGAAGGAACTAGTGCATATTCACTTTCGTGTCCTCAGAGCTTGGATATATATATAAAAAAAGAAAAATTCCAAGAGACCAAGAGACACCTTCAGCAATGAAGAGATCATATATAAATATATATATATATATATATATATATATATATATATATATATATATATATATATATACAGAGCCTTGCAAAAGTATTCAAACCTCTCAACTTTTACACATTTTTTCAGGTTCTCACTAACAAACTTTAAAGTAATTTATTGGGATTTTATATAACAGATCAGCACAAAGTGCCTTTGTGTAATTGTGTGGATTTTTGATCTTTAAAGCTTTGAGAAGACGTCTGAAAAGTGAACTGTGCTATTGTATCAAACCCCCTCTGAGTCAATACCTCCAAAAATCAACTTTTTCTGCAAAATTTACAGCTGCAAGTCATTCAGGGTATGTCTCCGCCTGCTTTGTTCATCTAGACAATAAAATTATCGCCTATCTTGGGTGTTAAGTGTCTGGCGATTGTCAGTTTTAAAGCCACACATTCTTGATTGTGTTGAAGTCTGGGCTTTGACTGGGCCTTTCTAATGCATGAATATGTTTTTGCTCTAAAGCACTCTATTATGCTGTCACATTGTGAGGATGGTGAGTATGATGTGTTTGGGATTACATGGTCAAAACGTTTTATTTTACTCTCTTTTGCTACATGCTATGTTCCCTATAGGGTCTGACTTTTGGTTTTCTTTTAGTAACGTCTTTCCTCTTCCCAGTCTCCCATAAAGGCCCGATTTGTAGAGTGTAGCAATGTTTGTCCCTTCAATAGATGAATTGTGAATTGCCAAGGTACTGAATGCTTCTTTGATTAATTCTCTCTTTACCTGGTCTGTCACCAGAAAGTCAGCAATGGTTTTGTACATTTGAAGTTGTACCGTACTTTATCCATCAATTTTTGTTAAAGCTGTTTTGATCCATTCATTGATTAAAATTTGAAGTGTGATGTTCAAAGCTTGTGATATTGTTTTATAACAGAATGATGTGAGTCTACTCATGTTTTCTAAAAATAAAAGTATTTATTGCTTAAGGTCTTCATGGGGAAGCTGGATTTTACACACAGCTGAACTCTATTAACTTCTGGTTCTCAGTTATGCACAACTTAAACCCCAACAACACGTAGAGGTTTGTGGTTGTAACAAGTAGGGACAAAATGTGAAAATTAATACCTTTGCAAGACTCTGCATATTTATAAAAGTCCTAGTTATGCATAACCCAGGAAAAGGAAATTGTCTTATCTATGTTTCTGGCTGACTTACTGTGCTCTGAGGGAATTGACTGGACACTGGAAAAGCACAAAATATGCGCGCATTATTATCATTTTTATCATTTCTCCAGGTAAAATGACAGACGCAAGTGAATTCTCCATCAAGTTTAATGCACGACAGGGATTTAAACTCGATATTCTGGATAGGGATTCATACATTATGCCACATGTATACATTAAACATGGATTCACGCAAAGTAATAAAACATTAAATTACGACACAGCCAAAGAAAGCATAATCTCTTTTCCTTATTCTGGCAAAAAAGGAAAAAAAGGCATTGCCATGCTTTTCTATATTGCATTTGTGCCTTGCTCATTTATTTCCTCAGCAACACAAGGAAGTGCTGTGTAAATGCAATGATAATAAAAATAATAAACAAGCTGTCCTCACTCCACACACCAAAATATTATTACATTTTCAAGGCATGGATGAGGTGGGAGAGGGTAAAGGGGGGGAAATACGTAGCACTCAAACCCACTAAAGCATTGGGGAATGCATTTCATTAATATTAGATAACCCCCGCATCTACTGGTCCTCTCCCCAAATAAATACATAAATAAATAAGCCCCTCATAAAGAAAAGCCCAGCTCCAGCTGAGATAAACAATGACTCATGATTCTCCTCTCTTGTACCTCCGGGGCAAAATGTTTATTTTATTCCCACAGTCTGCCATAAATTAAGCTAACCTGCACCCATAAAACATTTACTATCTCAAGCAAAGTTGCCCCTGAGGACCCCCCGCAAAAGCTGGTCGGAGAGAGTAGAAGAAAAAAAAAAACTGGAGAAGGAGGATGCCTGTGGTTAGTATTGACTGCTTACTGTTTATTTACTTTTGTCTAATGTTTCTTGCACAAGTATGAAGGACTCTGGCAGCGGGTCCTTGATGTCAATCAGCTTCATATCCACAACAACTTCAGGCTCCTAAAACAGAAGAAAGGGCGATTAAAGAAAAGAAGAAAAAAAAAACGTGCAGTTACGCAAATTCATTTTCAAAATAAGACACGGATTAAGCAGTGAGAAGAAAAGGTAAATAAGAATACTAATATACTAAAAGCTCCTAGAATCCCTAAAGAGAACGGTTTGCAACATGCCTAATAATTGTGCCGTAGAAACTTATTCTTGGCCTGAGAGGAGCATCTGTGAACTTCCAATCATTTTCAACCTTTCAGGGATAGAAGTTGTGCAATGATGGGAGACAGAGCGGTCTCTCTGATCAACAGAATTGAACTAGTTAAAAATAATCAGGGGGGCTGCGTAGTTGACATTTTCAAGCATGACTCTTCCCTGCCTCCCATTACATTTTCATTTTTTCCCATAATAAATTGCAATAATACACAGCGGCAGCAAGGAGTGGGGCGAGCCAGGCGTGACTTGATGCGTCCAAAATGCCTGGATTACACTCTCGCAGCTCCTCGACTGTCATTACCATTAGAGGCATTTTTTATTCATAGTTTTTACACTGACGTAAGGAGGAATATGGATGAATGTTATTATAATGCATGAAGCTTCTTTTTTTTTATTGTTTTCTCCCCTTTTTTTCCAGGAGATCTTTTTTCCCCATCACAACCTGACAAAAGAAGGCTATCTACCTTCAACCTAGAGTATGATAAATCACAAACTATTTACCTCACCCTCCAAATAATTCAGGGGCTAATTTTACAGAATCTGTTTTTGTCATAGACAATTACAGTGGGAGTTCCAATGACTGGCAGACAAAATAGCCTTTGTTGATGGTTCTGTCATGTTTTATTTGCGTCAAAGCCTTTAAAACAATGTGGACGGACATTTTAAGATAATACGCAGGAACTAGGGAAAGGCCATTTGCATGTTATATACTAAACTGGGGGCCAAATTGAGCTCAGCCTGCCAAGTTGCCTGGCTTTTTAGAGGACATACAGAAAAAATATGACTTGATTAAGTCCTAAAATTGAGCTGATGCAAAGTAATAACAAAAAAAATTCTGGTTTTGTTTACAATGCTGTCTGCATTATCCACCTGCAAGCCAGGGAAACTTAATTAATAGACAGCCAATAGCATGAGCTGGGGTTGGACAGGCTGGTGGCTCTGGCGCTGTAAGCAGGTGTATTTATGGCCACAGAGCAGCTGACAGCCAAGCAGAAACACATCAACTCTTGACTGCAGGCAAGCGAAGGGTCCAAAAATGACCCAACCGCATTATGTGGAAATGTAATGTAAAGATCATTTTAGACACAGAGGAGTCATGGCTGCTCAAATTGGGAATTCTATATATGGCCTTAACTACACTGAAATTGCTTTTTGCAGTACAGTCCTGCCCCTTTACCCCCCTCCAAAAGGAAGAATATTCACATTTATAAGTTATAGCAGCGTGGAGCTTGACCAGTGATATCATCAGGATGACAGTGGTGTTTGACTATATTGGTTAAAATGCATCCCTCTACAGGAAATGGGCAGTCCCAGATTTTTTTATCAGAAGAAAAGAAAAGTTTAGGCTGCTCAACAAAAAGAATGTATTTCTTTTACATGCCAAATGATTTAAAATGGAAGCCTCTATTCCAAAACACAGAAGAACAGCAAAAATGACAATGACTCAAGTGATTGTTTAAGATGAGGGCCAGCAACCTGTGGCTGAGGAAATTTTACACTGGCTTTTAATAACTAAGCATTATTAAGAACCTACTGACGTGTTTAAAAGTAGATATGATAATAAATGTTGTTTATTCAGCTTTTCAATGGAATTATTGTTTCTAAAACAGAAAGACATCTAAAGTTACCAATAATATTTTCATTTCTAATCTTGTTTTCTTCGTGATTAAAACTACTTCTTTTTTACACAAATTTCCACAAATAAACATTCCACAAAAAAAACTGTGTTAATTCTCTTTTTGTGTTTTCTTCATTTTAAACTCTAAACAGAAATAAAACGGTGGTTCTTCAAAAAAAAGGACAACAAATCTCATCTAGTCGCTATTTATGAAAAAAAAAAGTATTAGTCGTCTTTTACCAAAAGGTCAAGTAATGTTAGCTGCTGTATGTTTTATTCAACAGAACTTTGGGTTGCCAAGGCAGCAGACCCCTCATCTGGGGCAAGTAAAGGAAGTCAGAGACCTGTAACAAGTAAGGGGCTCCTTTGAAACTCATGGTACAATATAATCTGTCACTGATGAAAGCAAAGTTGATCTTTTTTGACCAAGGAGCAGCAGGCGGTTCTCTTAGAAAACCTCTGAATACTCAATTCAAGTCACAGGATTGTGTGAAGCATCTTGGCTTAGGTATCGTGATACAGGAATTTTTATAATTGTGTAAATAGGTCTATTTATCACAAAGACAGCGTTTTCATACATCAAAATACATGAAAGTGTTGAGTCATCTTAAGGTGAAGAGGAAATACTTATAGATTTATATTATGGATTCCCATCCCAATTGCCAAAGTTTTCCTTATTTTTGTTAACCGCATACAGACTGATAACCAATTAGAGACATTTCTCTTCACATTTGGATTTGGAATGGAATGCGCTACAATCCCAATCCATTTCTGTGTTTCTAAATAAAACCTATGATTAGGATTTTAAGCTTTACTCGCTTCTTGAAAACACACTCCTATCACTTTGAACACTGATGGTATGTGTATCTTTCAAAAATCATAGTATGCTGGTAACAATTTTCTCCACAGGGGTAGTGTTGATTGAATAAATTGGAATAGTTAAAATGCAGCTCATTGTTATTTCATGAATAAACATAAATAATATCCTCGGGAGGGAATAAAACAAGAAAAAAATATCTCTCTGTGGTAATATTCATTTCAAATATGCATGCAAATCCATTATATGTAAAAACTTCAAAACTGTGCTGCCAACGCGCCCCACTCCCCCCTTTTTTTTTAAAGTGGGACTTTCACTGATCAAAGTGCAAAGTGCATTAAGATATTCCACTAGCGGCGAGGTGCACTAATAACCGCCAGCAAACTGAGAAGCTCTTCTGGATGAGGAAAGAGAGAAGTTTGCACGCTTACAGTTTTCCTGGAGAAGCAAAGGTAGCGAGTGACCTTGGATTTGAATAAGCCGTCCTTCCACAGGTCGGCGTCGGAGCCATCTGTTGTTTGTGTAACCTATGTGGAGAAAACAGGGTGGGGAAAAAACAAGGAGAGAAAGAGGGAGAGAGAGGGAGAGAAAAAAACGCATGAAGGAGGTGGGATAAAGTTAATGTATGTATGCCATGGGCGTGCTGCTTTTGCCTTCTTCCTTTGCATACTAGCCTTAATTAACGCTTGCCTACACTTGTGCTCCATCTCATTAGTGCTCTGCGTGGGTAAAGTCTTAGCCTCCAAAAAAGGTGGCTAAAAATACCATCCCTTGGGAGCAGGCTGATTAAAGATGCCCTGACAAGAATCTGCTCTAATAAGGAAACCAAACTTCTATGTGCTTCACTGATGAAGCTGGGATTACATTTGGACCAATTTTTTTTCTACATAAAGCAAACCTAGAATAGTCACAATAAGCAAGAAACAGGTAAATTGAAAATACTGCACCTGCAACATCAGTATATTTTTGTAATTTAAAGAAAAACCTTTAAAGAATAAATTACAGTTAATTTAAATGCACTCCTAACCTGCAAAGCAGAACATTCATTTTTGTAAATAAGCAAAAAAGTCACTTTAAGGAAATAGATTGCATCATTCTGACAATATGTGGGCACCATAAGTCAACCTCAAGGTCCTACACTCCATTGCTATGTAAATGTAGGCATGCTTGAGCAAAATAGTAAAAAAAAAAAAAAAAAAAAAAAAACAAGCATCTGCATCACAGAGACTCTTCAATCGTTCGAGCAAACATGCTTGGCTGAAACGTCATGTTCCATTGGCTATCATGTGAGAATCACCTAAATAACTGCCAGAGTTATTTTCTAAAGGGATCCTTTACAAAGAAGAGTCAATCTAATGAGGTTCATTCAAATGAAGAAGTCATAGATCTCTGCACCCACCCACACACATTACCCCCTTGACAATAATGATGAATGACCCCAGTGGCTATAGGCAGGGGGGAAAACGTGGTGTGGGGAGACTCATCCAAAACCGCTGCTGACTAGATGGGCTGAGAGCGCGAACCGGAGTCGGGAACAGAGATGGATAAGAGGGACAGGGGAGAGGAAGAAAACGAGGAGACGACGAGCAGGGGGAGAGGGATCGTCGGGTGTCTCCAACGGCGGTACCACGAAAGGTCCCAGAAGGAGCCCATACATCACCAGCCTCCCTCTTCCTTACAAGACAGCCCGTCTTGGCCACTTTTTCCAGGTCAGTGACCAGCACATCCTGTCAGCGTAAACAAAGGGCTCGCTTTGTGAAACCCAAAGTCAAGCTGAGGAGTAACGAGGGCACGGTCCTCCGAGGAGGCACCTCAGGCTTCACGCCGGCAGCAGGGATGCGACGCAGCTTGAATGTGAAACACCAACCGCTGAGCCACAGCCACAGAAACATACAAAAAAAACATGAAAAAAGTCACATTGGCCCTTTTCTAACACCCTTACTTTTACTTCTGTACAGCTTGATCATTAAACAGACTTCAATGAGAGGAATGTCACATGTGTGATAAGAGACATCATCGCTGTGATATTGAAATATGTCATATCATTTGATTTAAAATGCAAAGACAGAATCACCTGCCACTTGCAGTGATCTGAGAGCCCACCTGTGAAACATGTCTTGAGGGGATGATTAATATTGCTACTGTATGAAGCATCTCTGGAGACAGACAATGCCGGCGAAGGGCTGCGAAGCACTAAAAGGCACGGCTGTGAATTCAAAGACAAAGGCTTGAAATAAAAAAATCCCTGGAGAGTGAAACAAGGTGAAAAAGAAACGGGACAGGTAGAGCAAATCAAACACTTCCTTCAAAGTAGAAGTTGACAACATGGAAAATAAAATGCTTTACATCCTATCTTTGAACTGGAAATAGGAATGACACGACTGAAGATGTGCAATCTTTTAATCTCTCAAACCTCAACTGTTTCCTATATACACCTTTGGGAAGCTAATATTTTTTTTAGATTACATCGATTCATGTTACATACAGTGATTGCTGGAGAGAGGGTCAGCTCATCCAAAAATCTAAATTGAAAGTTTTGAGATTACTCTCCTCTTAAGATAAATATTCATGTTCATTGCACGGCAGGAGATGTAATAAATCTGGGTCTTCCTTAACTGTCCAAATGTTTTTCACTCTTTACTTGTGTGATCTCTTATGGAATTGCTTTGTTATGTGGTCTGCTTTCTGGGCTGTGCAGTGTTGTCAACTCCTCGCTAACAATTAGTATTGGCTGTCCTAAAGTTGCAGAATTTGCTGAATTTGTATCCCCTAATCTGCATAATTGGCTGTGTGTGTAATTGCTATGGTCATTGCAAGAGAAAGGAATAATGTGTGAGCAGAGAAAAAGAGTAAAATACACATCATGAATATGTTTACAACTTTCTTCTGTTGATTCTTGGTTTATCTATCTAGACTCTAGCCTTTATCTAGACTTGGTGTTGACAAAAAGTTACATTAAAGAGAAAAAGTAGTTAGCTTTTTCCTTCTTATTCTGATTCTTTTATCGTTTTATTTATTACATTTTTCAGTGTTTTTAAAGTTTTGTCTAGTTTTAGCCAAATGCTCCACATGAACAATAAATACCCAACAGGGCCTTCACTCAATCGTAGTCTGGATGTGGAAGGATACACATCTCTTGTCTGACTACAGTTAAGGGAAAAACAATGTATGATTTCATCCAAAAGTCTCCAAATACACCGGAAAAATCTGCTACAATTGCTACAAGTAGCTTTAAAAAAAAAAAAAAAAAAACTCATAAGAGTCAGCTCAGTCTGACTGTCAATAGCACGAAAGTCACTGAGTTCCAGAACTGGTCATACACCATACGCCAAGAAGTACAGATGAAAGGTGAAAATCCAGTCAACATAATTTAAAACATTATGAAAATATTTAACTTTCTTACAGTTTTGCCTACACATTATTAACAAGAACTGCACCATGAGCCAAATTATCATATCATTCAAGAACGAAGTAAATATGTAGCCCAGTAAACTGCTCCACCTTTTAACATCATTAGCATGACCAAAGGTTTATTGGTTGTTGTAGTTCCACATGTCAATAATTATGAAACTATTCAAAGTTAAAATTACTGTAGTCTTGAACATTATGAGTGAGTAAAGTGGCATTCAACCCTCATGAAACATAGTGTGAATTTATCACACATGGCGTATTTTATCTATTTGTCAGACTTTGTATCAAACATCCTGATCAGAGCATCGTCAAACTTAATTACCGATGAAATTAACAACAACTGATGCAAGTTAAAATGCAAATGTAGCTGGATTCCTCTAAGAGTCACGCAGTCCCTTGCTAGCAATTCAGACAGAAGCAAGAACACAACAAACACCACAGAAGCCTATGGATCAGCAGATATTTGACCATACGTCATAGCAGAAAACACACGAGTAGAGCCTGTCGTCAGCAGTTTAGCCAGCAAATAACATCAGATTTATGTTTGTCGATGACGTCTGACCACAAAGAAAAATGTTTGAACTGCTGGACCGGATCTTGTTCGCTGGAATCTGGGCATGGTTTGCCCCTTGACATTCATGGGGCTTCGCATTTTTTTGTGAAAGGAAATCTATAAATACATGTGTGTGCATAGCTAAACTACAGGTCTGATAAGTTTCCAGAAATGTTCATGTTTGGGCTTATTTTGGATGTACAAAATAGAGGAAAGATAATCATATACTTCCCAATGGTCCATTGAACAAAATTCAAACATTCTTCACTTGCGAACTATTCTGCAGCGAAAATATCCAGAAAAAGAGAATCTCATCATACAATGAGAGACATGTAAAGTAATAAGCACAAAAAACCTTTAGTGGAGCTCTGTGTGGTCTAATCAATTTAATTTGTCATTTCTTTTAGAATACTTCAATGGGGGTAAAACATGTTCTTTAATACTTCACTAAAGTTTCACTTATCCTAATAACATTAGTGAGGTTTTAAATAAATAATGTAATTAGTAAAATAATAACAGTGGTACAGTTCCAGTAAATATTAATGCCTTAAATTTTTCTATAGAAAAGAAGCAAGCAATAGAAATAGACTCTGACAAAAGAAAAAAAAGAAAGAAAAACCAAGCAGAGACTCACACTAAAACTTGAGTTCACTATTAAAAATGAAATAGGATTTTTTTAAGATGCAAGCTTTGGATCCATTTTGGACCAGGAATGAGTTCTTCTTTGACCTTTTATAGAGAGGAAACTATGTTCAAAACCTACTCAACTGCTAAACCAAATGGCTGGAGCAAAAAAAATAAACTGAAGAGAAAACCTGAAAGTGAATTCAGCTAAAGTTAGCCGATTACTTTGGATTAGCTGAATGTGGTACATCATTAAGGGGCTTCATTTTTCCCCATTGTTTGATTGTTTAAAGGAATTCCACGTTCCCAGTTGGTACAAATTAAGCGGATTAAATTTTCTAATACAAGATGCCATCACACCTCCGGTAAATGCATGAAGTCTCATAACATACAGTATATAAAAACTGCCCAAATTAGTTGTTTTTTTTTTTTAAAACTACCCGCTTTCATTATTTGCAGCACAATCTTATTTAAGACTGTAGTGGTTATAGCATTTCATTGTAAATTCAACAAATGTGAAAGAAATGTTTTCGTGGGAAAAGCAACCGTGTAACTGTAATTACTCTGAGAAACCAACCAGATAATAAATCGTTCATATTTTATTTTTAATTTTTCAACGTTCCAAAAGTCAAATTTAACAACACAGGGATGATATTTGGTCATATACTATGAAACATGCAATATTAAAAGAAAACTATTATGTTCTCTCAGTGAAGACTAAAATTAAAAATTTACTTCAAAGGGCATGAGAACGCCTTTGAAGAGGTTATTAACAATCTAAGGTTTCTATGACAAAATCTAAATAATAATAAAAATCAGTCTAAATTACTATTGTTGAGGTTTGTATGATTCTCTATAGTGTGACATTTATCCTGTGGGTTAAGAGTTTAAACAAACTAGCAACTAGTTGAGTTGAAAATGGGGGTAAGAGTTTGCCGGCACTTCCTGATTGTGACTCCTGCACAGAGTGCGAACGTGTGAGAGTCTGCTTGTGGTGTTTGATGTCGGGGGGGGTGGCTGGTGCTCCAGCAAAACTCCTGATCCCTGTGGAACGGCGTTTGATCTGGGCCCGCGCTCCCTTGCGTTGGATCAACCTGCTCAAGTTCAGAGATGTAAGAGCCCCATATCAGAGAGCAAAAGAGGTAATCTGCCCTTTGATCTGCTATGTAAAATGTGCTCAAAGTGCGTGGCGCAGTCAGTATTAGGGAGGATTGTGAAGATTTTTAGTATTAAAATATATATGTATATATATATTTATATACACAGCTTAATATCCTGACACCTCCACTTTTTAACGTTGGATAAGCGAGCCCATATGTAAAGATGATATTTTTGTTCGTCTCTCAAATCAGCAGATTAAAGACTATAGCATTGCTTAAAAGATGTTTTAAAGACATAGTATACTAGAAAGTCACATCAAAACAGGTTCTTGAGGGGAAACAAGTGCATAGAGGTTTGTGTATAAAGATTCCAACATTTACTGATCCAAATATATGCATATGAGAGTGTCAATGTTTTCCAAAGTAGGGCTGCTGTTTAGCTTAATTTTTCATTACTATCAGTCTTTATGAAAATAAAGAAAATAGTTGGCATTTCTGTTATGTGTGTTTCCTGATCAAGAGCTTATAGTTTCAGCATTCACACAAAAAGTAGTCTCAAAATATTCTCTATTTAAAAGTGGGATAATGTTTTGAAATCTAACCTGTAGCTTTGATAAAAACAAGAGCTAACACACATTGTCTTACATAAATAAATTAAATAAATACATGAAGAATACTCAATGCTTATCCTTGGCCACACCTACTCTTCTCAAGGTATATTTTTACAGACATAATCTACAACAAAACTACTGAAATACCCATTCAGTTGCAGAATTTATGTCAGATTTAATTTTAAGGAGTGTTATTTTTTTATTTCTCCTAAAAATTCCAGTTGCATTAGAACAAGAGGTAAAATGTTCTGTTTGTCTACGTAAATATTTAATTTAGCTCTGAAAGATAGAAACATAGTGGTGGGCTTAAACAAAACAAAAAAGACACAATGCTGCCTATAAATTATGAAATGTATAGTCTTTCATAATAAAGAACTTAACGTTTGTTTAAATATCTGCTGTCAATTTTTTTTCCTTCACAGCTTTTGATGGTATTTTAGATAAGAAATCAAATGATCTCATGAGATAGACCACCACAAAATAATAAATAATTGCAGAAGGAAAATTATGTATCTTTTTTTGCAGAAATAAAAATCTGAAAATGAGTATAGTGTGCATTTGCATTCAAGCCCTTGGACTCTAATATGCAGAGTAACCGACTGCCTTCTTACGTCTCCTAATTAGTAAACAGAGTTACTTAATTTAGCTTCCTATAGATCCAGCTGTTCTGCGAAGGCTTCAGAGGTTTACTAGAGACCATTAAACCAACAGCATCGTGAAGACCAATGAACACAGCAGATGGGTGAAGAATAAAGTGAAACAGGACTTTAAAGCAGGTTTAGGACATAAAAGAATATTCCCAACTTTGAACAGCTGTTCAATTCATCTTCTGAAAAGAGAAGCTTCAGGGCTTCAAACTCAGAGAAACATGGCCGTCCTTCATCCACCTAAACTGAATGGCACTGCAGGGATAGCATCGATCAAAAAAGCACCTCAGAGGTTTCTAATAACTCTGAAGGAGCTGCAAAGAACCATAGCTCAGGTGAAACAATAATCAGTTGGCATGACAACAAGTGCTCACGAAACCGACAAATCCAGTAATAATGGAAGCAAGGTGTAATCTGGCTTGCTACACATTACTTGAGATAAATAATTTTCACTACTGACTACTAACACAGGGCATGACTGGAACAAAATTTATTAGAGGCAGCAAAAGACATGAAACTTGGAGAGAGATTCATTTTCTTGTAGAAATATGACCATAAAACACGACCCGTGCTACAGTGTGCCATACAGTCCCAGTAGAGTAAATGTAGTTTGATGCTACTTTTGCAGGGACATTAAAAACTGTTATATTTACCGAATTCTAATGTCAGAGTGAAATGTTAAGAAAATCTCCTAAATTGACTGATCTCAAGTATTCAATAACCTACCCAACTCCTAACTCATCTCTAACAAAAATACTTATTTGATTGGATACGTATACAGTAGCTGAACAACTTCATATTGTTCAGTAAATTATCTTGGTGATATTTTTAGAAAATTGTGTCGCTTTCAGTTGGAGAATTGGTTTTGTTTTTGTGGATGTGCGACCATCCATCACTTACAGATCTACACTCCCACCATCTTCTTCTCAAGTCAGCAGAATGTACATTTACTTTTAGATTGTAAACTCTTCCTGTACCCCCTCCCAGAATGGTATTTGCACATCAGCCAAAATGTATAAATGCTCTACGGCGCTGCAAACAGGGGGGAAGTCTGATGGGGTTTCTTTCTGTTTGTCACTATCCTGTGATGTGTATGCAGTCTTCCTGCCTGTGGCTTCATTCTTATTCCACCCACCATCATCTGCCAGAGATTCCAGCAAGCTGGGTGTGTAGGGTGGAGCAGGAAGAGATAAGAACTGGGAGAAGGAGGGACTGCGGGCATGGGGTGAAAAACAAAAGGGGTCGGAATAGGAAGAGAGAGAAGGAGGAAGAGAGATCTGCCCCTGAGCTTGTTTGGAGCTTTGTTTAACTTTCATATGCTCCTCTCTTTTCAACCTGCGCCAACTTGATCTACAACAACAACAACAAAAAAAGTTCTGAACCATGTTGAACTTCAATTCTTTACATCAGGGCCCACTTTTGTTATTGTGAGACTGTTACATGTTTAAAACAAACAGAGGACAAATTGAAATATTATAGGACTGGGCCAAATATCATTAACAATTTACCTGTGGAGTGGTGATGGCAACACATGAACAGGATTCTCAGAAGCATCAAAGCAAAACTCTATGAATAAGTCATCCAACAAGTCCACAACCTCAAAGAAAGCTGCTAACATTCTGGCTGTGGATTATGCCCATTGCATGGTTGCAATGTGCAACAAATAGTGAAACATGTTTGTAAAATTGCAGATTTCAATCAGTTTCTGTTGTTTTAAGAGGAAACGTATCATATTAAGTGCTGGCAAAGACTTTGTGATCCTACTTAGTGCTTGATTCACTATCAAAGGTAAATAAATGTAAAAATCAAGGTAAGAAATAGAAATTGACACACCAGCTGCATAGTAACAAAGTCAAACTCAACCTTGAAACCACGTAGTCTGACATAAAACTACAACTTGTTTAAGAAAACATTATTACAAAAAATTGTAAAAAGGGTTCATTCACAATCCAGCAAATGATGCTGAAGAAATTATGTTTTCTAAATTTTTTCTGCATCAATTTTGTCTTTCACCAAGAAAAACAAAACGTCCCCTAACATCTTCGTCATCAAAACATAGAAATGAAAGATTCTAGAAAATCCTCTTAAAGATAGTCGTTATTTAGTAGGGAAAAAACACAGGTGTTCGCATTTACCATTTTTTCTGGACAGTTCAGAACCATGGGTGTTGTTGTAGAGAGCTTGACAATAAGGCATTGCAGTGTAAAATTGTGAGCTTGATGTGCTGGCAAACTTGAATAAATCCTATCAAGCACACTTGATGGGACTTTAAAATCCCCAATGGATTTCACAAAGTTCAACAGAGCCTTTAATAAGCATTAGATGTTAATGGACAGCACAGATGTCATGATTTTTATACATTTTGGAAGGAATTCCACTTTTCAACTCTGGTAGCCTTGACCAAGTTACTCTCTGAAACTCCTTCATTGTCAATGACCTTCTAACGAAGTCTGTATTTCGTAGTAGCCTCAGGATCAGATAAAACAAAAGTCAAATTGCTGAAAGGAGATCACACTTAAAAACAACACCAGTGATATGATAGCATGTAGATTTTTAGAGGAGAAAATGAGAAATAGACTTCCTTTAAAAAAGAAATTAAAGGGTTCACTTTCTTTTTGCCACTTTGTCTGTTTGTATTCTTTGAAAGTACCATTTTTTTATATTAATGTATGTGCTGATGTTACATTTGGATTTTTTGTTTTTTTTGTAATTTGATATATGCTTAGAGCATTTAACAACAAAACTGTTTCTTTCCTGAATTGATTATACTCTTTTCTTTAACATTTCTGTAAATCTCTAAAACGGAAATTCCCATAAGGCATGTGGAACAAGACTAATGACAACTACTGTGATAATATCTCTAATGAATAGAAACATTGTCGTTTTTAAGTTGGAAGAGCAAACATCTTGCCTCAGGGTTCACACATGGCAGCTGTCACATTTAATACAGAGACGAACACTAACAAACATCCATGTCTTACTTGTCACCAACTTGAAATTTGGACTCTTTGATCATGTAGAAAATAAAAACAGCATTAAACAGCTAAACTAGTCTTGTTTACTTTTTTCTCATAATTTAATTTAAAAAGAAGAATGCACAGTAGGACATTTAAGCTGAATGTTAAATTTCATAAAGTTAAACTGCACGTATTAAGGCATAAGACAAGAGTATTGTCAGCTAAAGGCAGCCAGCTGACAGCAGATTTGGCTGAGGTACAAGAACAGGTTATCTACAGCAAGCTTTAGTGTTCCCAGCTTGTCCACCTGTCCATGTGTCCTTGGGCAAGACATGGAGCCTCAAGATGCTCCAGATGGCAGAGGATCACTTTGCATGGCGATGCTCCTGCCGTCAGTGTAAGTGTTTGTGTGTAAATAAGTGATCACAGTGTGGAGAGGATTTCTCCACGTTATCGTTGATGTATCAGGTCTATACCTTTCATAGTTTTAAGGATTTTTAATATCCAGTGACGTTTTGTAACAAACCTCTCGGGTCTTCACAGAACAGCTTTGATAAGAGCTCACATTACATACAGGTAAACTCTGTTCAGGTGCTTTCTGTACTAAACTGGTTGCACTGGATTTTAATAAAGGGAATTGATTAAAAGGACACTTTTTAGATTTTTATTTTGTCATAAATTTAGAAAACCATGTATCGTTTTCCTTTGATTTCATCATTATGTGCTACTTTATGTTGGTCTATCACTATCCTAATAAAATGCAATAAAGTGTGTGTGCTACTTTGTATTGGTCTATCACTATCTTAATAAAATACAATAAAGTGTGTGATTACAATTTAACAGGAAACAATAAATTTAGGGGCCTGGACACTTTTTTGAGACAAGTTGCCTAAATCGTCAAATGATCCTTTCTATGCAAATGCAACTTTTTATGAAATAAGAGTAAAGAAATGCTGAAATATTTCTATTAGCCAGTGATGGAAAGTTATTATCCCTGTGTCTTTCCTATCCAGTTTTTAGGATCATCTTATAGCATCTCTACTCACAACATAGTAGCCGTCAGGGATTTTGGTGAGTGAGCTAACTATTCCGACAGCAGAGATGGGGCCCAGCTTATTGCTCTCTTCAGACATGTTGGAGATCTGTTAGAAAAGCAAAGGAACATCAAAATGCAATACAACACTGTTTTTGTTTTTCTGGCAAAGGAAAACTTTTTTTATCACATTCATTGATAAGGAAAACTTGTAAATGTAGCAATAAAAACAAAACCAAATGTACAAAAGGTGAAAGAAAATGACAATTACATCCTTTATAATGCTGACCTGCAGGAGGAACAGGGAGTTTTCTTAGTCTAAATGGCTACATTATTGACTTCTTGATGAGGCCTATTAGGCTCCAGAAGAAAAAGCGGCCGCCTAATCCGGGATCAAATGACAAGTGAGACCAGTGACAAAACAGCATTCGGAGACCACCGTCTGACTTCACCAAATCGCAGATTAGGGGGGAACGATCACATATTTTCAAGGAAGTCCCGATCAATTGCTATCTATTTCTGTCTAAGGGAATTTTTGCCTAATGGATATGCAAGCCTTTTTACTGGGTAAGTGGCTTTGCAAAGGTTCTCTTATGCAGTTTTATTAGATTAGGTCTAAAGCGTTCTTGCTGTAACTGACAAAGTTGCAGCATTCAATCTTTATATTTACAAAATCCATTGCAATTAAGCTGATCAAATTAAAGGATTTACTCCAGAAACATGCTGTCTCGTTAACAAATGCTAGATAGCTGTACTTATTCAAATGAAACCGAATGGCCATTTAGCCAATGGGGTGAAAGATGTCTTTATAACATTAATTTGTTCAAATTAGTTATTTTTTTCTCCCAACCCAAATCAGTGCTCAAGGACTAAAAAAAAGCCCAGTTAAATTATACAAAATAAAAAGAAACTTAATCCCCTATATTCATATTATAGAAGGGTCAATAAAATTGCCATATGTGTAAAGTGGAGCTTTTAGCAATATAACTATTAGGTCTATTGTAGATGATTAAAAACCATCCATATTAATAATACAAAATAACATTACAATGTCTTGTTATTTGACTAAACTGATTGTGTAAATATTTGATTAATATTTTCAGTCTGGTCATATCTAAAGTTTTTGTGCATATGGTTTGATCTCAGCAAGTTCATGTTTATGTTCAGGCAGTTAAAACCTTGGTAGCTGGATGAAAGTTTACTGACAAAACAGTGCAATAATAACTATCCAAGGAGGTTTTGCTGTATAGTTTGACTGAAACTCCAGTAAATAGATTAATAACACTAATAAAATATAGTTGTCAGAAGTATATCTGGTTTAGTGAAGCTTTTTGGCCACACTTTGCAGCCCTTGCTTCCATCCTAATGATGTCCCTAGCTTTTATTGTGGCGTTGCATCATTTACCAGCTCAAGGTTAAAAAACGTAAATGTTAGCTCCATGTTAAAAACAATATAGTATATAGTATATAGTTATGGTAATTTCGCACATGTGTTGTACAGACAACTTAGCTAATGCGAGTATAGTTTCCTAAATATGTAGCAAGTCCACTTACATCAATAGTCGGTTATTTCCGTGTGCACCTGTGACTCTAACCGGAACACAAAGGCGAGGTTAAACACCTAATATAATCCTGGCTGTTGTATATTTACCTTTTTTTATGTGAAAATGTCTGGTATTTGCCTCTTCAGCTCGACGTTGCCTCCGTGTTACGAAGCTTCAACACTTCCGGGTGTCGCATATTGGTAATAATTAACCTGAAAGTCCACAGAGTGACATCACAAATATCTGAAGTCAGGTTCAAAGTCTCTTTATCTATTTACCTGCATTACTCACCAAAAATAATTAACGGTTCAGTTTGTTTTGTTAACTTATCGGAGGCCTCATTTCTTTGCCATAACTTATCCAGCCTAATTAGTTGTGTAACTACATTTGCGGCTGTCTTGCACTTTGACTCTCATAGATGCATCCACGGGTCGGGGCCTCCTGACAGCTGTGTGTCTCTCCAAAAGTTATCACATGTCGTTGCTGTAATCAGATAAAAGTAAGACAGAGCAATGTATTTTCGTAAGCCCTTACATTATTAGCTGAGTCGTGCAAGTTAAAAGCCTCTTTGTAGGCTCTCTAAAAGACCAGCAGGCAACAGATGCTTCCCCATCATCAGGTTTATTATTTCTACCATTACTACACCAATGACACCATCTTTCAGTTAATTAAAACCTGAGATTTGCTGCTCTGTTCTGTTACATGGCACCATATGTCGTTGGATTGTTTCTTCTGGGGCTAAACATTGACAGATGAACTTCTTTACATTTCTGTTGGGTTTTTTTCCCACTTTTTTTTGCTCATTGGAAAAAAAACATACATATTTGTTGTACATGTTTGTTACAGATAGATAGATAGATAGATAGATAGATAGATAGATAGATAGATAGATAGATAGATAGATAGATAGATAGATAGAT
>CAEGAF010027329.1:0-56046 GCA_903067075.1 Micropoecilia bifurca | reverse complement strand
AGAAAGTGCACCGCCACTGGCGGTGCAATTATATTAGCTTTAATTATATCATTCCGTCAAGTTAGTGCACCGCCGCAGGCGGTGCAATAATATTGTCCTTTATTAGCATTTTCTCTCAAATTATGAAACTGACTTGTGCAAGCTAGTACATTAGCATTTCACCTAAAATAAGCTTTTAGCCAATTTTCTTACTTATTAGCCATGTTTATACAATAAATGGACTGTGTCAATGACAGACAACATGCTAGTGTTGCCTTCCATGCTACTGACAGCAATCACACAAATATTAGCATTTTAGCTAATTTCACCTTATGCATTAATTTTAACAAAATAAATTGTACAAGTACAGCTTAGTTACCATGCTTCTGCCTCTCCACAGGCTCTTGACTACATTGCAGCCTTCTGTAGCGTTAATGTAAATTTTTAGCATTATATTGCCGCGTCCAGGCCAACGGGCACACTTGCATGGCCCCTCAAAATTTCTGCAGGAATTTTCTAGTTTGATACATAAAATTCTTTTTTAAATTAATTTAAGCATCTTTAAGAAAAGTAATCCAAATCCTGTTGCAGATACTTTGTCTTTAAATAAGTCTCAAAATAGCTTTTTTTCCTCCCCCAAAAGAACAAAAATACTTTTTAAAGTTTTGGATTAACACGGCCCTTTTATGCAGAAAAACATCTACACAGGTAGCTAAGTTATGCTTTTATTTTGAAAATAACGGAACTAGAAGCCCATCTTAATTCAGTCGCACCAGTTTGGTTCTAATAGCTGTTAGCCGTTAGCATTAACGTAAAAACTGTCCTACACTTACAATGTCAACGGCTCCCGAGTCCACCGCCGCTCCGTCAAAGTCCCTCCAGACTTTTAAGGACTGCTGGGGCTGCAGGGTCGTATCAGGAGGGGGTCTGATTCTGTCTGCGGCTTATGTGTTCAACGCAGCGAGGAGGATAATGAAGCAGGGAGCTCCTACCTCCATGGGGACGGTGGCACAGATCACATTCGCTGCATGTAAGTCTTAGTAATACACGTTGTTTTATCCGATTCAGTCTAAAGCCTCAAATGTCCTACTGTGTATCTCTGACAGGTCTGGCTTCCTGGGGAGTTGTCATCATCACCGATCCGGTTGGAAAATCGCACAGGAAGACCACATGAACGAAGAGCTGCACATTTTAGCGGGACAAAACTCATATGTGGACATAAACAACCTGGTCCCGAGCACCAGCAGAGAGACGCTTGAAGCAGATTGCTTACTGGAATGTCTTCCGTCATTGATTTATATTTCTTTGGCTATGTGAAGAGTCACTGTATGGGAGCTTTGCATTCGATATACAGCTGTGATGATAATTATGCAGCCATCTCGATACTGCCAGAACAATAATCGATCGTGTCCTCTATCAAGATGTTTTGAAGCTCAGTTGGTGATACAGGAAGTAAATGCAGAGTTTACTGTATTAAAACTGATATAAATACAGCATTTGAATGAAGTATTAGACATGCAAATTCTTTAAATAGCTGTATTTCCAAAGGCAATATTAACGGGATTTGCTACAGATCTTGGTAACAATCCATTCAGTCCATTCAAAGAAATCAAGCAATTATAGCTCTCCATAAATTGTCTAATAAAATGAGATGTCAGGGAACAGCTGCTTTTAAATGCTTATTAAAATCTATTGAATGCTTGATATGAAAGCCTCTGTCGGTGATGACCTCTAAAACATTTTCAGTACGGAGAAACTAATCATGTGCGTTGCTAATGTCTTCCACACTGGCCATACATTTTTTTGGTTGCATTTCATTTTCCCTGAAACCTCGTTTCCTTGGCTGTTTGACCTTAATGAAACGCCCATCTCCATCACTCCAGAAGATCAAAAATGCTTGCGTTTTGTGCATTGATCCTTCAATTACATGCCCTACATCATAATACACCCACCTCCATACCTGACTGATTGTATGATGTTTTTGCAAAGACATGCAGCACTTTTTGACCTGCAAACATGTTGTACACTGTAGCATCACTGATTAGTTGATTCTGATTCATTTGGAGACCAGGACTTTTAACATTGACATGTTCCTAATATAGAAAGAAAAAAAAACGAATTACCTGGGAGAAGGTTTGCCGTTTGTTCTTATTAAATTAAATGTTCAGATCCCCCATAAAGCACTGCTTTTAAGTCAACAAGGGAGTCCTTACGTTTCATAAACTATACCACACAGCTCTTTACGAATGAAAGCAAACAGACTGAGGACAACAGAAAATATGGCTCCTTTAGTCTGAGTTACCTTTTATTAGTGTTATACTGATTTGAGCACAAGTGCTCACCAGGAGAAGTTCTTGAGTATGATGCCAAAACACTCCTTAAAATCCCCAAAGCGTTTTTGAGTCACGTAAAATGATCACAACGTTCCGATGGATTTTTTTTCCTTTTCTTCTTGGATAAAGAAAAATATGAAAATAGAGTTGACGGTACATTTAGGCACACTATTAACACATAATGTACATAGATATGTATCATTTTCTGTATCATAGATTCATATATACTGGGGATTAAAAAAAAACACTTCCTGCATGGAGAGTTGAGCAGAAAGCCAAAGGTGACATCCCCCCTCCCTTAAAGAGACGCCTCACATCCTTCTTTCTCCAGCCAATCAGAGTCCACCGGGGCTTGCCCGGTCTTCCACAGTTGCTACAGTAAGTGCTAATTAAGCAATGATTCTATTGGCCACAGTCTATTCTGTGATTTTGCTGGACCTGATTTTAGTGGGTCGAAGGGGGTGAAGGGGCTTCACACTAAACAGGCAGTGGAGGCAGTCGGGTCAGAAGATGTCTGCACTCAGCATGACAGTCTTGTACGCATGAAACACCATTCAGGAGGTTAAAAAGAAGCAGTTCGAGACCACCTCTGAACTAGCTGTAGTGCAGGAGCTGATCGATCACTGATTGCCAACTTTATCGATACCCACGGCAGATACTCTGTGACAATGAGCATTGGATATGTGGACATATTCTGCACACTTAAAACAAACAAAACAAAACAAAAAACCTCAGACTTATAAAACAAGTCTGTAAAATAAACATTTTTACAACAACGGAATGTTAAGTTGTTGGGGTTAAGACGACGTCTTGATGATTTCTCCTGATAAAAAGATTACGAATGACCATTTTCAGTACACCGTGAATCAAAATGCACATGCATTACACAAAAATATATTGCACCAAATCAAAAGATTTTTTTTCTCTCCTCTCAGAATAAAAGTGATAATATCTCCATCTCTCCTCTTGATTTTCTCATAAAGTCCGATCGCGAGACGGAGAGCTCCCTCTGCCGTGCATCTCTTGGTCAGTATACACTGTATATATATATTCATGTATTTATGTATTTAAGGCTGGTTCACTCGCTCACACTGGCACAGTTTCTGACTGAAGACGATTGCGTCTTTGAGCTCAACACACACACACACACACACACACACACACACACACACTCGTGCAGAAACCTACGCCGACCGGAACATACATTCCCCTCACCTTTTAGCTCGTTAAAGGTTTCTTTCTTTGCATGATCAGCAGTAAGAAGCGAGTACGCACACACACACACACACGCGCACACACACACAAGCAAACAGCATGAGCTTTGGTTGTCACAGGCTATGACAGTTGCATTAAAGGGGATGTGGCCCATCCGTGGAGAGAAGGAAAACTAGTGGCAGGGGGAAAAAAAAAAAAGCGAGCAAAACGTTCCGACTCTTTCTTATTCGCTCACATTTGCAGGACTGCGGCCGTTTAACCCAGTGCTTCTGACATTTGCTTGGTTGCAATGGAAACAAGAATGTGTGCTTCTGCAGCTCGTGTGTCGTCTGCGTGATTACAGCTCTGTGGCTCCACAACATAAGACGACTGAAGCGGGAAAGTAAGGCAAGGTGTGGGTCTGCACTATTAAGTCCTGTAGTTTAAAAACAATTCAGTATTTTATCATCTGCTCGTCTAAACAACAAGAAAGCAGCATTGGCTGGCTAACGTAAAGCTTAACAAAAGTAAAACGTCCCCCCAAAAATAAACAAGAAAAAGATATAGAAACTAAAAGAGAAGACTGTCAGGTTCAGCCTCTTGGTGCAAATGATATAATTTGTGTTAGAACGTGTCTTTCAGAGCTGCTCATCCTTCGGTTTCCGTGTCGGCGGAAACGATCAGGAGTGTTTCCCCCCTCGACAGGAGTGTGTGAGGGTGGGTGAAGGTAACAACTCCCTTCCTCACCACACGCTCACTCACACACACGCCCTCACTTCCGGCTCTGGAGTCTCTGCGCGCCTGTCGCCGGCCCGTGTCCCGCCGCCGCCGCCGCCACCGCCACCCGTGCTTTCCTGTCACCTCTTCAGCGAGGAGGACTGGAGTTTCTGGCTGTATCTTTGAATGCGCGGCGAGCGGGAGTGCAGCTTGACGAACAACTCGGGGAATTTGTACTGGGGGAACATGGTCTCCAGGAAGCCCTCCAGGAACACGTAGACTAGGCGCCGGTTCATAGGCTGGTACTGAAACATGTCGAAGACGCGGAGGATGCCCTTCCTCGTGGTGTCCGCTCCGATGATGTGCTTCAGCTCGTCTGAGGGCAAAAACACAGAGAGAGAGAGAGAGAGAGAGAGACGCTGTGGTCGTCAGCGGCAGGCTGAGATCCAAAGGATGATGGTAGCGGCTTGACACTGGGGTGTTAATAGGATGTTTTTTAACAAGGTTCTATACGTGAAGATAAAATCAGAAGAGCGTGAAAATGTATCTGTAGTGTTGTTCACCTGGCATGATGCCAAGCAAGCTGGTCTTGGCAGCAACTCGCGTCCTCATGCGGATGCACTTGTCCCGGCGCGGTGGCGTCTCAGCAAGAATCCCATTAGGCCAGTAGGAATCCCTGAGCAGGTAGGGAAACACTCACTTACTCCAACATTCCTCTTAAAGAAAATCAGACAAATCAGGAACTAAATGGCTACCTGAACTTCTTCACATATTCCGCCACCTGTTCTGGAGAGGTCATATAGTCGACATGATCCACAATTTTCCTTCACAAACAAAAGAAAAGGTGTTACAGTTGGACTCTTTAGGGAGTTGATTATTTATTACAATCTCTCTGGAGGTTGGGCGAGTCTCTCACCGGTTGATCGTGTCGCCGTAAGTGGCTCTGATGAGCTGCTGCAGCAGGTTCTTAATGTTCCTGCGCAGCCACTGGTTTTTCTCTTTGAGGTCAAACACCTCGTCCATCAGGAGCAGCATGACTCGCAGAGGGATGTTATCGTCCACCTGGACAGGCGGGGGGAAAGGTCTTACTGTTTTAACTGAAATCTTAAAAAAAAAAAAAAATCAACAAAAAAAAAACAGGTCAAATAGAAACAGAACAGCTGCAGACTCACGTTGTCGTCCAGCTGAGCAGAGACTCGACAGTGTTCTGGGTCGATGTCGGATTTTGGAAGAAGTGGAGGCACCTTTAAAAAAGAAGAGAAAAGGCTGAGGTTAGAAAACTAAACGACATTGTGAGAAAACCAACAGCGGACGAAATTACTGAGTTTCAGCAGTGTGACAGATGTTGTCCTCAAAATAATGTTTTTACAACTACATTACAGATGAAGCATTTAGGTAAGAGTAAAACAGAGTCATTCTAGCAATAGACCTTTGGAGAGAGAGAAAAAAAAAAATCACACTTCACAGTAACGATGCTGGTCAGAACAGGAGCAGGAGTAAAAACATGCTAAATGTCTTGAGTCTTTCAGGGTTTTGAAGGATAGTTTTTGTCACTAGTGGTGAATTACGGGCAGACCAGGCTCAACGCAGATTACTTTAAAATCTCTGAATAGAGTTAGCTACTGGCTTAGACAACAAATCACTCCCTTTTGCTTGTATTCCTTACTTTAAAAAAATAATAATTTAACACCTTTGGGAACTTAAAAAGATAAGAACAGATGATATATTTGACCTAGTAAACATCTTACTGACCTTAAATATGTTCTGTTTGATGTCCTGACCAAGTCTTTCTGACATGCGGCCCATGTTGTCAGAGACTTTATTCATTCCCTCAGCCAGACTGTCTGGCAGGGATTTCACGGCGTTGGACACGTTCCTCATGGAGCTCCGCAAAGGATTCACAAATGTGTCTATCTGAAGACGAATCACCACAAACACAACACTGACATTTAGTGTTAGAGAACCAGACAAGGTGTAGTGGTTTTCAGATTAAATAACCCAGATGAAATCATTTTCATGTGGAAAATTGTAGAGACCTTTCGTGCAAACTCTCCTTTGCCCTTGCTGTAGGCCTTGTTTTCTAGGAAGTCATAGACGTAGGGAATCAAAGTTGGACAGGCCTTCACCATCTCTGGGTTTAGCAGCAACTGAAACACACACACAAGCACACATTTACACACGACAATATAAACAGAAATTAAAGAGTACTGACATAGTCCGCAATTCAGGGTACCTATATATTTTTAAAATAAAAATTTCTGATTTTTCCACATTTTTGGATGGATGTGTAGGAAGTAGATATGGAAGGAAGGGAGGTCAGAAGAAGGAAAAAAAATGGAGGGAAGAACATGAGGAACAAATTGAGGTATGAGGGAAGGGAGGGAAGCAGGACACAAGGAGAGGAGGAAAGGATGGATGTAGGACAAGAAAGAAACTGAGGCATGGAACAAGAAAGAAAACGAAGAAGTAGAGACAAAAACTAAAAATTAGGAATAAGAAACACTTTTCATAACTCTTTTTTTCTCTTTTCATACTTATATACATCTAGAAAATACTAACCTCATATTCCAGACTATTCCAATTTGCAAAGGAGCCCTGATAATTACCTGAAGGTAAGCATTGAGGTCTTTTTTTCTCTTCTCCAAAAAGTCTCTGTCCATATTGTTGAAGGTTTTCTTTCCTGGAAGCTTGAGGATCGACGTCAGGTTCTCAAACTAAAACACATTCACATTTGTGTAAAGAGAAAAAAAAAAGCACAAATGTTACAGATGCAAATTTAAAACACTGCAGTGATCCCATTTTAATCACCTGCTCTGTTATTCGCATATGGAAGTCATGGAAGTCTGAGTAGCGGCGGTATGTCTTCCAGCAGTCCTCGCTGCCGTCTGGGTTGCGTCTTATCACGGTGATGGCGTAAAGTGCGTAGGTCTTACCATGATCGTTGCAAACCCCTGCGGCACCCCAGAAGCCAGGAAGAAAAGAATCAGCTACTCCGTCCGGGAAAACATCCCAAATAAGAGGAGTTGGAAGATGAAGGCAGGGGTTGATGAAAGGTGTAAAAGGTGGGAGAGGAAAGCAGGCAAAAGAAAAAGAAGAGAAAAATGTGTAGAAATGAAATAAAAAGGGAGGAAGAAGGAAAGAAGGAAAAGGGAAAACAAAAAAAAACATTGAAGGTAATGGAATGAGAGAAATGAAGAATACTGGCACAGCATGAAGTGAAATAAACATGGAGAAGAACAGAACTTGGAGGTGAAATGTTTAGAGAAAATGCAGAGAGAAACTAGAAGGAGCTTAGAGGGTCCAGCTGGACACACTCACACATCATCCATTCTGCACGACAGATAAGATGCATCTGAAAACATCCGCACGCAAGTTTCATTCCTCAGTCATCGAAAACACACATTTCCAAAACTGCTGCAAAGTAATATCGACTCCAAGAACAACAAAGCTGCTTTACGAGAAGCTAGCGGACATAACATACCTGTGTCAGATATGTAGGCGTGTAGCTGCAGGAATTCATCATGGCAGGAGTTACTGAGGTCATCCAGTGACTGAAATCATACACAGGTCACAATATAAGCCAACAGAGCAACAAATCAGCAAAAACAAAACTCCATGTCCATCTCTATCAATGAATCTCTAATATTAGCAATTCAAACGAAGCCTAAACAGAAGGGGAACGATGCTTCTTACCAGGTTTAGGCTTCCTGTAGGCGACCCGTTGAAGGACTCTCCATCTCCATCGTCAGATCCTCTGTAACTCGGCTCTTTCAGCATGTCCAGCTCTGCCAGCATGCGGACGTACAGGGGACTCTGCTTGAAGGACGGGTAGAAGCGCTCGTCACGCAGCATCATTTCGTAGACCTGCGGTGTGGTCGACAAAACGTTAGCAGGTGGGAGACGGTTGTAAAAAGCCAGTCTGCGGAAACGAGATGCGACGCTTCAGTACTTTTCTCTGAACTTCATCAAATATCTCAGGCGTGGGGTCTTCTTTCTGCAGCTTCTCTCCCAGTTTTATGACCAACTCCTTGTCCACCTGTACCCTGGGAGACGCCTGTTGGGGCAGATTATGTTTTACTAAAATCAGAACAATAAGTTCAAAATGTGCTCCTCTTTCTATTTTTTTTATTTTCTAGATGAGGCCAACAGAAAATGCTCGAACGTGGCGAAAACGTATGAAATCTGCATCTACGCCCTACCTTGTCAGAAAGGTACTGCTCATAGACCCCCAGGGCAGCCGCCTTCAGCAGGCCCTTGGTGGCCCCCGGCTGCTTCTTGCCGTCTTTCTGCCAGCTCTCCATCGCCTCCAGCTGCTGCTGAGCCGTCACCCGGTATCCCTCCACGGTGAGCCAAAAGAACAGCTCCGCCTGAGCCCCCGCTGCCTGCATGAAGTCTGCACGAAAGGACGGGTGGCTTTGTCTGAATGGCGCGGCTCTGCGATTGATCTTCAATTACAATAGTGCCTGAACACAAGCACCACAGTAACACATTCAGCTGCCGTGTTTTGGTCTGTGGGCTCTGCTCCAAACGAGATCTAATGAGACTTGGCTCGACTCACTGCACACACGCACATGCGATCGTAATCTGATCGGTAAGCGGAGTAAGCGGTTAAAGTCTGTGGTGAGGTCAGGAGGGAGCAGGCTGGACTTGCAACATTAAAAACTGGGATAAATCAAGGATTATAAGGACGATTATCAGAAGTGTTCTGGATTAACCACAGTGAACGTTGGCGTCTGAGTGATGCGAGTTACCCATGAAGAACTGCAGCGCTATGTTGTGGACGAGGATGTGATCCAGTGGGATAACGCACAGCTTGCCAAAACTGGCTGCCAGCTTCAAGGCATCGACCTCCTACATGAGAGAGACAGGATGAGCAAAACTGATGACGCAGACTACAGAGACCAAAATACAACAGCAACACGTTATTTCATTCTCTGAAGTTATTCACATTTTTGTCCCGTTACAACCACAAGCCTCAATGCAAACTTAATTTAATTGATAGACAAACACAAAGTAGTGTGTTACTATAGAGTAGAATAAAAAAGCTTTTTTTTAGCAGATTGCCTTGTTTTTAGCTCCTTCCATCACTTTACATCTCCCTGCTGAAGAAAAACATCACTATACCATGAACCTCAACTTAAAAGCTGCATCATATGAACTTCTTTCTGTTGTTTCATGATGAGAGGGTATTAGTTTGAAAACATTTTTCTGTCGTGCCTGCTGCTACTTTGATTTCCAATTTTGACTTCCAATGATTGGGCTGCACAGTGGCGCAGTTGGTAGAGCTGCCGCCTTGCAGCAAGAAGGTTCTGGGTTCGATTCCCGGCCCTGGCCTTTCTGCATGGAGCCTGCATGTTCTCCCTGTGCATGCGTGGGTTTTCTCCGGGTTCTCCGGTTTCCTCCCACANTCCTCCCACAGTCCAAAAACATGACTGTCAGGTTAATTGGTCTGTCTAAATTGCCCCTAGGTGTGAGTGTGTGTGTGACAACACAGAGACACACGCATGTTTGTCCTGTGTGTCTCTGTGTTGTCCTGCGACAGACTGGCGACCTGTCCAGGACGTACCCTGCCTCTCGCCCGGAACGCCAGCTGGAGATAGGCACCAGCAACTCCCGACCCCACTAAGGGATAAAGGGTGTAAGAAAATGGATGGATGGATGGATGGACTTCCAATGATTCACTTTCTGCTAAAGAGCCCCCTGGTGGTTGAAGGGAAAATCAACAGAAAACCCGCACTGGGCTGTAAGCCGTCGCATAGTTCACAGCGTGGGGAAAAAAAGTAGCGGCTTATAGTCCGAAAAATACGGTTCTACTCTTGAAAAATCTTCCGATTTGTAATATCCTTATTGAGACACCAGTCACATAACTAAGTGTGACTTGCAGCACTAAACTGCACACATTAGCTGCATAATATTATGAAATGTATTTATATTTATTGATGTTTTCATTGACAACCAGTAGAGAAAATTGTAAAACTAACATCTCCGAAAATACGGACGTTACTTGGAATTTATCGTGACAACTATAAATCAACATTCTTTTCTTGACAAAACATTTATCACGATAAATGTAAACAATACAATAAATTCCCGACCATAACTTTAGGATGACATGTAGTGGTAGTTTTGAGCCACAAAGTGATTTACTGAGTAAAAAGTCCAACTTTGGTCTACTTTGATTGAAGCAGCTTCTACTACAGGTTTGCTTGTGGCAAGCTGCAATATCGGACATCTTCTGACTTCTATCAAGACCAGATTTGTTGAAAGCATGACTAATGGATGTCCATTTTTCTTTTTTCTCTCCCAACTCAGAATTACATACTTCCCACTGATGCTTGCAGTTGTAATGTGAAAATATGTGGAAATATTCAAGGGTTGTAAATACTTTTGCAAAGTACTTGATGTAGATGAATCTGTGGTGCAGTTTCCCACCTTTCCTGACTGTAGTCTCTGGATCCTGGTCTCACACACCTTCTTCACAAACAGAAGACTGTTAATCTGGTTTTTTATCACATTGATGTCTAAAGAGGAAGAAACAGAGGAACAAAGAAATCAACGTAACTTAGCCAACATCGTTTTTATTCATCTGATCACTTAATTGGTACGACGAGTTCATCAGGAGTCTCTTGATGCAAGTGTAAAAAATTGAGAACCCACCATCTCCAGCTGTGTCCAGTGAGCGGAGATACTGCAGCTCCTCCAGAACCTTGTCTTTAACAGCTTCCAGCTCGGCCGGCTTGTCAGTCAACTTCAAGATGTTCATGAAGGCTTCATAGTTGCAGCTGGAGTCCCGAATCTAGAAGCAGAAATGTCACATCAAGGGATTTATTCCTGTTGAAGCACTAAATTACACTGTTTTTCAGATTGTGTCTTGGTTTGGACGCTCACCATCCAGATGACAAACTGGTTTATATAGTCCGGGTCACTCAGCTGGTTGATCAGAGGAAGTAGCACTCCATATGCCAGCACCTCCTAAATAAGAGAAGATTTCCTTGAACAATTAGGAAATTACACTACAAAAATGCCACCGCACAGACACTGTAGAACCACAGCTTATTCAGCATGACCAGCACAAGTTGCTGACTCGATCTGCGACTACAGTTTTGCCTTTCTTCTCTTCAACTTAAGACCAGATAACATCCACGTGTAAACTCACCCTCAGGAAGTATCTCATGCTTTTGTTGTGGAAATCTCCAGGAGGTAGTAACAAATACAGAAGCAACTCACACAAGTCTCGAAGAAAACCTGAAAATGTACACATACACACACACACACACAAAAGTTAAATAAAGCTATTAAAACCTGAAATTGATTCAGAATCCCTGACAAAACTCCTTCAGAGAGTTTGTCTCAAGTCCGCTTACCTTCTTCATCGCGGTGGGATGTGCAAACTACGTCTCTGCAAATTTTTCTTTCCATCTCCACTTCAGCCTCAAAAAATGAGTCAACAAGCTCATCCGTTATGTCTCCTGTGAAGAGGTTCCTCTTATTACTAACCACTAAATTTGCCTCTTGGATTCTCATTATATTAACAGAGCTTGGCGTATGTGTTGCATTGGTGCATTAGAATGATCTAGTCAAAGTCCACAACACAGTCAAATTGAGAATATGTAGCTTCACTTAAAAACCGATGATCACTTGCACCAAATAGAAGAAATACTTTTCAGATTTTTACTTACTGAGAACTAAAAGCCCATTTTTCTTTCTACTTCCCAATTGTGTATAAAACTCAAATTGAGGACATTAAAAGTTTGTAACTTTAAAAAAGGGAAAAGTTTAAAGGATGCATTTGGCAGGCCACTGTAGACACAGTAAATGAATAAAACAGGAAGTGGGTATGATCGCGTGTCCGTACTCTGCTTGTCCTCTCTGTCAGCGAGGCGATCCTGGGCTTTTCTAAAGACACGTAAATGGGTGGCGAAGTCGTCCACCAGGCGGGTGGTGAAGTAAGGCTGCCAGTCCACCTCTTTGGACCTTCAGATACAAAAACACACAGGTGTGTTAAGTACCATTTTTAAATACAGCCTTGAGAAACGCAGCAAACGTGCATCAAGTACCGCGTGGAGAACTGGATGAGGGCATTTTGTAGCGTTTGTCTGATCTCCAGCAGAAAGGACTCATCTTCACTCAGAGTGTAATACCAGTACTGGATATAGTCTCTCAGCGCAAACTGGATCACCTACAAAACAAACAACAAAAAAAAGAAAGAAAAAAATGGAGGATTCAAGAGGTGCACAGAGAGACTGATACCATTCATTTGTATATTAACTCTGTTTATGCCATCTTTAGAAGACTCTTACATAAACTAGAGGGGTATTAAGAAGATTGACATTAACATCAACAATTCTTTGAAGCACAAAGAGGGCGGGATTTCTCACAGAAAGTGCGCTTTGTAAAAAAAAAAAAAAAAATGGCACAAAATATATAACACGTTGGCTGCATTTAACTCGAGGTTGACATGCAGCTGAAATGCCAGGCATGCATTCCCAGGGGTGAGGAGGAGGACGAGGAAGGCCCAGCGATACATTGATAGTCCAGTCATTGTCATCTGACCATCACTAACTGCTGTGTCTGCACTTGTCAGAGACAAACTGAGGACAACATGCTGTAATTTTGTTTCCAAAATCCGAGTAATGCAACCACAGGACAGTGTGCAAAAAGGAAAAGACGTGAGAAGATGACCAAACAGAAACTGCTTGGTTCAGTTTCCCCGTCTGCACTGCTGTATTTACAAAGGTAATCACCAGGCCACTGAAAATGTGTCAGCAGAGCAACAGCCATTACTTTTTGCTGGAGGTACAAGTTACTAATTGCTTTGGTGAAACAAAACTGAAAGCTCCACTTCCCCTTTTCATCACGTTTTAATTGGATCAGCTCTTTTTCCCATTATACTGAATAAGATGCTAGCAATGATAAAAAAAAGAAAAAGAAAAAGCAAGAACACGTTTAAATCCCAACTTGGGATCTTTCTGCAAAGTTTACATATTTATGTACACCTTTTTGTCCTTAAAAATCAAACGAATGCTCATCTTATGTAAGCCATCCAGTCAGGCTGCAGCTGCATCACTATGAGTTTGAATTCAACTACTTTTAGATTGTTGTTCTTATTAGTTTTGTTAGACTTCACCTGGTAAAGCATAAGAGATTATTCTAAGTCACAAATATGAAGTGTGATTTCATCTTGAAATCCTGTCGTGCATGTCTGAAGTTAGATAGGCAACTTTTCCTGCTTAGCAGCCCTTTTTTTTAAACAGTCTGCTCACATTGCTCATCAAGACAACACAATGGACCCCCACCTATTCGTGGTTCAGTATTTCTATGGGTGTGCTCACTTAGTCCAGATCTTAGTTAAATTCAACACTCCCTTCAAAGCACAAAGATGGAAAAGCCGAGTGTTGACGTCAAGGCTTCAGAATACTAGCTTAAATATTACTAAAAGACAAACAACAATAAAGATAATTTGTTTTTTCTTTGACATTGTTTGATGGCCACGCCCCTTCTCCCGAGGCCTTTCAACAAGTTATGATTTGATTTAAACGACGGGTGTAAAAGCGTTCCCCAACAGCTACGGGTTTCATTACCGTTATCGCGAAAAAGCAATAAAAAGAGGAAACAAAACAAACACAGGTGCCAAATTAGCAGGATGTGGTGCTGGAAATACAAAGAAAGATTACAACGCACCTGTTGTAGTGGCTCATCAATGAAACTGGATCCAGTCAGTCTCCTGTCAATCTTTATTGGCTTTACCTCCAGTTTCATGTCATCCAGTGTCTGAAAGAGTCGGCGAGCCAAAACGAGAGAGACGTGAGAGGAAGTAAGTGGCCAGCACGCCTTATCAGCAAAAGAAATTGATTAATGAGTGATTGATGTGTTTGTTCAGGAGAGGTTAAAATATGCACCCGGGTGTGTTTATGGCACGGTTCTTACCTTGGGTATACCAATTTGCGTGGGTGGCAAATAAGAGTGTTCGCATTTTTCTAGGTGTTTCTCTGAGTTTATCTTTCCATAAAGCAAAGTGACTGCAAAGCCACTGAAAACCAGAAATCAACAGAGGTTAAAAAAAACATGTTAGGGAGACTTTCTGCAAAGTTTTAAAGCAGAATTCAGGTCAGGTAACTCACCCTCCAATGAAGCAAAAGATATAGAAGGCCAGGTAGAATATGGCAAAAGGTCCAAAGGTTACAAAGAACAGCACAACTCCAAGACCCCCCCATCCCCAGATGGACAGACTGGCCTAGAAGACAGAAAGGAACAAAAATTATTAACACTTTCCACTTGCTTGTGCTTAAATAGGCAAGAGGCCAAACTAGACTGTTTCCAATCACATTTTGGACACCCCCATTTAATCCAGTCTTCACAGCATCATATAAAATAGTGAACACTCAAACCAATCATAACTCGCTAAAGGAATCGTCCGACAGCAAACACTGTTTTGAAGTATTGTGATATAGAGGAAGAGTTTTGAAGTTACATCTTTAACAACCCAACATAATTGCTTAAGTTGTTTTTTCTGTGGAAGGAAAATGTGACTTATTTTAATTCAATTTACTTCAATAACTGATGATTCATTCATGCATTCTTTCTTGGGCGTAGCATTTGTTTCGCACAAATGCTATGTAATGTTTAGAATTGGCTTGCATCTTTGCCAATATAGCGGAAAATCTCAAAACGTGATGTCGACATATTTCAATCCATCTCCTGGATGATACGATCGCTGACCTGATTCTGTTTATTAAAACGAGACAGTTTTCGAGCAGACAGTGGAGCACAAGTCCTCTCTTGTTTCATTGGGATCAAAGTGAGCTGCAGACATTTTCTGAAAACCTCAACAAATATTTAAATTTATCAAGAAAAATATGATTAAAAGTCAGTATTTCTATTTACTGCGTATGAGAATTTGTTTTGTTTGTATTGTTTGGGAGAAGCAGAAAAAAAAAACTTGATTATGTGTGTAACTTCCAATCTTTTTCCTGTTATTGTCATTCCAGGAAACAAAGTTCTGGTTTTTAACCAATATCTCTTCCACTTGCTCAAGGACATCGCTCCTCGGGATTGTTAGAATAACATGCACATGAAACAAAACTTTAACACCAGTAAAAATAGATGCTTTTTTTATTTTAAGTTAACCTTGGGAAACACATGATCAAAGGATATTGTTGCATAAAGGAACGACACTTGCTTGGACTCGCGTTTAATCGCCGGAAAGTAAAATACCTGTCAAAGTTTAACCTGCGAAGGCTTTCTCTCTCTGAGTGTGAAGTCATTGGCCGACATGGCAATCAGCAGCGATGATCTTCACCTGACCTACATTTTCCAGATAAGAAGCTAGGCTGATGGACCCGACAGGAGCACACGCAACTTCCTCAGGACACTGACCCATTGTTCTGGAAGTCGGCAACAGCTCGTCGAATGACACGCATAATATAAGCTGCCAACTATGTCACGTTTAGAACCACGGGCCAGATAAATTGCTGCTATGCGCTATGGTTGAAAATATCTCCATGCTGAAGGAAAACTATATTCTTTAAAAACAGGGTGATCTGGATTGGAATGTATTTACTAGGCATATAATAAATTTCACAACATAAAAGAGAGTGCTGCTGGAAATTCAACAATTTTGGACATACATTTTTTTAAATTTTGTACAAAAAGACTGAACTCGTTAAGACGACTGGCTCCATCGCAAGTCATAAAGTCACAAGGTACAAAGCTGGGAAGAAAAACAAGATTGACCAAAACCATTACAAATATGTCTCAAGCAGCAGAATGCAGTGCTATTTGAAGAATTTAGGACTTCCGGCAAACTTTGATAATCTTAAATAGACTGCAGGGTCCTGAAATGAAAACGAGAGCAAGCTTCCCGATATTGTTACCCACACTGCTAGCATCATTTAGAAGGAAACCAAATGAACTTGTAAGATGAACCTCGATGGAAAGGGAGAACTACAAGAATAAAATAAAAATATCTCTCTCACAATAATGTTACTTCCTTTCTGGGAGTGGTCAAGGTGGTTAAGCAAGCTTGAGATCCACATTTCAGCTGGATGGTGAAGTCCCTTTATAATACAAAAGGCCTTTCAGACATTAGACATGTAGCATCAGTCTACGAAAGCAAAAGCAACCACTGATTCAGACTTTGCTTTTGCATAATTGTTCTTTATGGATCCATTGGTCAAAGTGACTGAACAGGCTATAGCCATAAAATTAGACAAGAGTCAAATATGTCTATGTGTGCCATTTATTTGGGCAAAAAAAGTCACAAAGGCTTCATCCAATCACCATGAACTTCTTTTCAATATTTTTGCATTATTTTACACCAAAAAAATATGTTGGAATATTACTTTAAGAACAAGTGAACAAACACCTGAGAAGGACACAGACACAGATAAACAAGCGCTTAGACTCATCAGCAGGGGCAGCGGCAAAGTGGAAGAAAACCCAGTTGTCAACACTTCCACCCAAATGACTTTGTGCCATAAAGTTTTAAGAGGAGAAGCACAGCATTGATTTTTTTTCCAAGTCAGACCAGGAGCCACTGAGAGAAATCTATTACTGACGTCTGAACACACGAGGAAGTGCAGCAGAACATGTATGGGCCACAGCAAAGGGAAGGTGGAGGTAACTGAGGAGCGTACAATGGTATGTTGTAACAGAATGTTATATGGGATGAGATGGACGTATCTTAATCTGACTTTTTTTTTTTTTAAATTGACACATAAACCAACAGGAAGTGGTACTAAAAACAAGCTCTTCAACTCTGTCCTTTATGACTACAAATATAACAAGAATCCGCTGAGAACGATTATTGTTCATTGTCATTTACTGTAATTAGACTCAATGAAACAATTGTGAACAAAATTTCTGTATAACAGCCAGGGTAGTTATCAGCCCAGAGATACACCACTTGTTGTTCCTGTGTCAACTATGTTCTGCGTTTCTTTCTACATAATGTTTATTGTACAGATAACAGAACTGATTGTTTTAATCTTCAAGTATTAGGATGTTTGAGGAAAAACCGGAATTGATACAGGAAGCAGAAAGGTAGTGCATTGTGATCAGGAGATGTGACAGATGCTGACTGGTTTGTACACTCACACGACTTTATAACGTTCCAACAATCATCATTTTCAACAAAACTAAAAAGAACAGGCAGAGTGACACAATTTTTGGGGATGCTGGTTAAAAAAACAAACAATACACAACCCATTTATATATCACACTGAGATAACAAGGTAGGTTTTGTCCTCAAACAATGTCAATTGGAACACAAGGTATGAATAAGTGCTTTCACTCATTAAACAAATCACATTGCACTTCCAACAATAAACTGCACATCTACAAGAGTGTAACTAGTATGAACTAAACACCAGTTTGATGTTTTACTGAACCAGAAGACACATAATTATCCCCCATATTTTACATCAAATTATAAATTACAGTGTTAAATGTCTTAAAATTACAACACAACATAAATCTATATCCAGCAAAGAGAGACATATTAAATAATGTTAAGCAAAAAGTATGTTTAGATTGCGAGTACCTACGAAAAGGAAATACTGCAGTTGTAATATAGGTCATCTTGGAGGAAGGTAAGTCTGGCACTCTTCTCTTATTTAAATACAAAATCATATGGATTTTTCTGAACAGCCAATCGGAAATCAAATTCAAAGAGTATGTCCCAAATAATACAGAAAAACAATTATCTGCTGTTCCTTTTCATAAAGACATTTAACCAACTGTTGGCCACATTAGCCCGAAAGAGCAAAGCTGGCGATTTGCAGATACAACCACAGCGTTGTGGGTCGATAAGTAGGTTTTCAGAACACGAGGAAGCCAGCTAGTGCTAAGAAATTATCTGTAAACAACATTCCAAACAATGTTTAGACCAAATCTAGTGATGGTTGCCAGATTTTTTGATTTTTTTTTTTAACTTTCTCCAATGAAGTAGAATCAGTTTTCCTCCTTCTGCAATTAGATCTTAGCAGTGTTTTGCAAATGTAATAATAAAATGTGTTAAATCGAAGCAGATTCATGTGTTAGAATGTCCCAGTCAAATTCCAGACACAACCTACTCAATTTCTGTGGCACAGCTTGATAATTGATATTTACAAATGTTTCTCCATCATATCTGACTGTGCTTGAATTATTTTGAAAAAAAAAAAAAAAATCAGACATAAATGTGCAAAGGTGATAGAAACAACTCCCAAAAGAGTTTTTGGTAAAATTGCAACTAAAGGCAGTCAGGCAGACTGAAAACATGTTGGCCATGTTTTCTTCTGCAGATTGTTTTTTTTAATTATTAAAAAAACCTGAATAAAACAGAAATCAACTCTGTGGCTTTGGTCAACACTGAAATGTCAGCAGTGTTGTGAGACGAGACTGACTGAGGAGGCTGGACTCTGACGGCAGAGATGGTAGCTGACACTCCTGAGTCATTAAAGATTACACAAGGTTTTAAACATGAAGCACCTGTTACGGAGATTAACACCCAGGGCCCATCAGGACACACACACACACACACACACACACACACACACACACACACACACACACACACACACACACACACACACACACACAAAACACAATATCAGGCCAAATCCTAACACAACTAAAAAAAAACACACACAAAAAAAGTGACAATATTTCAAAGGAGATCTGCAGTTTGAACAAAGTTTCTTACAATAACTGCAAAACAGTTCTCATTACACCATTAAATCAAAATTACATTAATCTATACCAAAATGTGATGAATGTCATTTTCTAAAACTACAAATTTAAAATGATAAAACAAAACAGCCATTTGCAAATGAATACCATGTATTAATTTAACAATTTCAATTAATTAATTATTGGAATTCAAATCCTCTAATTACTACCTCAGGGCAACTTTGTAATTCATACGGTGTAAATTCAAACCCATCCATTTATATCTGTACATAAATAGATACACGTAAGAGACTGTCTATTTTATGGCGGATTTCTATTTACGCGACTCGTGTGAGTCCACAAATAGCTGTAACTCTGACCAGTGACTGGGTTAAAGGTTGCCTTAGGTCACCAAACTCTGCCTGTGGAAAAGCCTCAAGTACTCGAGGGGAAGAAGTGTGACAGGGTGACTGTCACACTTATGTTGGTGCGACCCAAAAACGACCCTCACAACAACAAAAACTAAATAAATAAATCACCAAATTATGGTTTATCTCTAAATGAAAACGAGGCAGTTTCACGGTCCTGCTGACACGAAAACTGAAAATTGTTTTACAAATATTCTGACAACTCTTAATTGTTTAACTCGTTTTGAAAATGCTCCGTTCAGCTGTAGACGTCTTGTCAATCTGCAACTTAAAAAACTTCAGCTGAACATGAACAGTAGATGATTTCCTCATATTGAAAAGGAACAACACATTTATGACTAAACTGTGGGGCTGTAACACTTGTTTAGCCTTAAAAGTGTTTTTTGTTCCTGCACAGGCCAGCTAAAAATCTCCAGCAGGGTATTTCATCATCTGAAAGTGACCAGAAAAAAAAACACAAACAGGCAAAATATATGACACTATGCTTAACATTGTTCTTTAACAGCTCATTACATAATACACTGAAAAAATGTGACGTATTTTAATATAAAAGAAAAAAGTATATAACTAATAACTTAATGACATAATACCAGTACTTGTTTTCTCTTAAAGGTGTTTTTTAACAATGCCTTGAACTTTCCAAACATTTAACAATAATCTCCGACTGTCAGGTTCCTATTCTCTCATGTAGCTGTTGACATATCTGGTGTGCAACACAGAACATTGCCATAAGACTAATGTCTATTCAATTCCCACCACAAATCTATAAACAGATCGATGTCCAGTCTGTTTACTGGTCTTGTTATTGAAGTGAAGCATCTTTTCTGCAGAACAAACATTTTACTCTTTGGCAAAATCAATTTGACTCCTGAAAATATATAACTACATACTATTCTTTTAAAATTATTTCAACACTCACACAAATAAAACTGATGCAACAACTGCTATTACCGGAGAAGAAACACCCATCTCCATCAGTGTATTTGGAAATGTTTCCTTTCGCCTGTTTTCTGCGTGTGCGTTATTCATCCTGCGCCAAACAAAAGTCCCCAACTCATCTCCTCTCCTGGCCAAAAGTAGATTTGTGATTCATCACTGAATGTCACTTTCATCTCCCACAGAACTGCTTCTCTTCAGGCGACCGGAGCCATGTTTTTATCTTCACATGTATTTTTTATGGTTTAGAATTGAATCCGATGATATGGTCCGATTGTATTTGAATTATATGAACTGAATTTCGACCGATATGGATTCTACTTAACTGGATATGAATAGAAATATGTTCTTTAAGGTAATCAGTTTGAAATTGAATCCCATGAAGCTGCAATCAGAGCTTCATAAAATTGGCACCAATGGCCAAGAATGGATCTCCATTCAAGCCTTACATCACTGAAGTGTAGGATTCAGTGGTGGAAAGCATGTTCCTAGTGCACTAGTGAGGTGGAGTTGTTTGCACTGGGATAATTAAGCATGTCTGGTAATCAATTGGATGAGTCGAGGTTTGGCACTTAACTGACTATTATGTCATGTGCAAAGTTTGATGCAGAGAGGATTATAGTGTGGGTCAGTTTTTGAGGAGTTGGACTCACCCTACTACAAGGGTGTCAAACTCCGGTCCTCAAGGGTGGCCATCCTGCAGTTTTTAGATGTGCCTCAGGTACAAAACACCGGAATGAAATGGCTTAATTACCGCCTTCTTGTGTAGATAAGTTCTCCAGAGCCTTGCTAATGACCTAATTATTCTATTCAGGTGTGGTGCAGCTGAGGCACACCTAAAGGTTGCAGGGCAGTGGTCCTTGAGGACTGGAGTTTGACACCTATACCCTACTATGTGCAGAAAAAGGAATTCAAAGGACAACTTAATGCTTCTCACTTTGCACAGAGTCCTGACCTCAACCCAATACAACACCTTTGTGACAGGTCAAAGCAGGGACTGAAGGAGCCAGTGCTTCATGTCCAACATTTGTGTCTTAAATCGCAAACAGGTTTCTAGAATAATGGCCAAAAATCACCACACTCCTAAAAGCAGTAAGACTTTCGAGAAGAGTTGAAGTTGTTGTAATCAGCTTTAAGAGACTATAACAGAGGTAGATCTATGGATAAACTTCAGCACTCAATTGCAGATATGTTCTCACACACTACAGTAGGAAGGTGCATCAAAACATGCATCTTCAGATCTTCAAATGCCGTGTCTTTCACAACTAAGTCGTCGAATAAGAATAGAAATGACAGCCTCAGGAAAAGCGAGACTCAGACTGGTATTACTCCAAAAATGTATCCAGGTAGACAGATGTGTGCGACTTTGAAAGTGAAACCACTGAATACAGTCCAAGAACGTGACATGCCAACAACTAGTAACACAAATAGACATTAGTATCCAGCTTTTTAAAATTAAAAAACATGGGTTGTTTTGAAGGTAAAAAAAACAAAAAACAATTCGCAATTGGCCATTGAAACATATCACTGAACTTGGTTCTAAAAACTAAAGGATGAACCTGCAAGGATGACCGTCAAAGAATTCAAACGTTGACGATCAGTAGCAGGAGGCAGCTGAAAGAAAATCTACTATAAAAAAACATACAAACAAACTAGTTGGAGTAGGTTCTAGTTCTGCAGTTCAATAAATCAATGTACTATTTACAGAATACTAAAGACAAGAATTACAGATATACCGGTTACGCACTTCTGTAAGGGAATAATATCTTTGACCTTGGTGTAATATAAATAAAGAAATATAGAGATGATGGTGTTATTTATGTTTATTATTGTTATTATTAGTATTATTATTATTATTATGTGCCTCAGCAGGCAGTTTGGGGTCTTTAAGAGACCACAGAGGAGAGACAGACTTATAAAGCTCACAGCATCATTAATCTCTTCAGACACAACACTGTGGCACCAACACACATCTTTAATAAATCATGTGACCACACAGTTTGCTGCGAGGCCTCAAAATGAGAGCATTCAGACCATCAGTACACTACTGCAAAACATTTTGTCATAGTTTTTAATAGAGTTTCATAACGCTTTAAATGTTATAAGTTGTGTGGATTTAGTTGTTTTGGTGGAAGCTGTCAATAAGCCAGCTGTGAGCTAACTAAGGTCTACATTAAAAATTTAGTTTCAGTCTAAGAAACACATTTATTTCAGAAATTAAAAAAACTGGGAGATTCCCCATATTTAATCCACAATCTTTTCTTCACTTGAACTGAAAAACATCAACAATTACAAATTAATTGTATATGCCTCATAAAAGTGGAAATGCTTGTCTTTAATTAAATAGGAGAAATGTACATATTCTTTCTTTACACAGAAAGAACGTTTTTTTTAACCAGTACTTGTAAATGCATCACAGACAGAAAGTGAGATATTTTTCCATCTATATTTCATGTCCATTTTGTTCTACCTGGCTCTCTTGATGTTTTTCAAAAATCGATGGCAGTCTGCACAACAAGCATATTTACTTGCACGTTATTACAAAAGACAGTGGTTGTTAATTCTACATTTTTGCTTTGTTCAAATAAATGTTACAAATAATTTTATCATAGCTGCAATGATGAATCACAGCAGCTGTTGAAAAATTATAGCTTTTATGTGTTAGATAAAAATAATTACATCATGGCACACATTGTAAGCACTTATCTGACGTGTCCTTGCCAAGTGACAAGTTTTATTTTGGCACATGGTAAGAGGCTTTAAGGTTTTAAAAAGTTAATATCTCAAAATTGTAAATGCTTTCCGTCGTCTTGCTGCTATAGTTTAAAGTCTATCTAATGACAGGCCACATAAAGTAAATATAGAGCAAAGAGCCACTTCTCTACCACTTGTTGCTGCCGGTCAGCTGGCTGAAAGAAGGCTGGATGGATGGGATACCACAACGCATATTACTGACATTAAAACTTACTATATCTTACTGTGCTTTTTAAAAAGTTTATTTGGCAAGGTACAATAAACGAGAGAAAAAAACAGCTACTAAAAAAAAAACATTAGATCATGTTATACATTTTAATCCAAGTGTCTGCATATTTACGTCTTAAACTTATATTGTAAAAATCTCACCCTTGCCTAAACAAAGCACCCACATTTAGCTTCTGCATGGCATAGCCACTCTTGTGAATACATAAAAACAAGTCTGATCAGGCGTTTTCCTCCTTGGAAGTGTCCAGGTTGTCTAGCAGGCTACCCAACCTTAAATTAGGAGAAAGGCAGGCCTGCCATTTGAAAAGTAGGCCTGATGTGACAGCAAACTGGCCTCAATGTCGAGCAAGCTTTTGATTAAGACGGCTTAATGAGCTTTAGCCAGCTGTAAAAAGCCACTGACAAAACTATGCCTGCAACATCTAAGCCTTGGAGATAAAGTTCAACACCTAACTTATTCATTAAACTACCAAAAGCAGTGCCAGGAAAACACAGGAAGGACTGAAATGGTTTGAATACCTGCACATGCCATCACCTACAACTTGAGTGTTTTTTTTCTGGTATATCCCAGATCGAGAACGAGTGTGGATCATGTGAGAATTGCAGCAAAATACATGTAACTACACGTCAGGCAGAAAAATCTCGACACTTACTGAACAGCAGCTCACTCAAGTCACTTGAAAACTTTCAAGACATTCTCTATTTTAGGCCAATTTTTTTTAACTAATGAATACATTTTAATGGATTTCAATGAAGCAACCATTCCTCCAAGATAAATATCAGCATTAATTTCCCGACTACATGTATTATAACCAGAGTTTGTTCAGCAACAAACTGACTTTCTCTTAAGCTTCCCAAGAACTGCAACAAAGCTAACGCCTAGCTCACCTGTGTCTGCTGTAGAAATGTAGAAATTTGCTGAAGAGGGACCTTAAACATAATCTAAACGCATATTACCGACATTGCCTGTGTCCAGCTAACTCCAGCGCAGTGTTGACAGGACGGATATCTTAAGCCTTTTGTATTAACGCAGAGTTATCTTGAGTAATCCGTGGCTGACAGCCACTTATAGCTGACAGCCTCTCTGGAAGACCAGCGTGCGGTTCTCTCCATGTTCGTCCCGGCTCTGTGTTTACCTGCGGGGGGACTGACGCCGAGGCGCTAGCCGCTCCGAGCTAACCAGCCATATACACCCCTTAAAAACAAACTACCGTAACGACACACGCCTTAGTTTCACCGGCGCCAGCTTACCTCTGCAAACATGTTCTAAAAAAAAGCTGTGCGCGTCGTGGCTCCGGCTAACCCCACCACATCGTATTAGCCGGTGTTGAGGTTATTTTTCGCAGCAAGAAAGCGGTCGTTACTCCAAACCTCCGTACTCTCTTCGGAGCGTCGCCATGTTGGCAAGGTTTACGTCTATGGAGCGTCGTTTCAGGACGTCGCTGCGCTATTGGCTAGAAGACGATGACGCAGAAAGCATCGCTAATCATGACTGACCTAAATAAAAAAACACTTCTAATGAAGTTATACTTGGTAACAGAAATACTTTGTATCATTGCTGGAATAATTCAAATCTTTAAACTGTTTGGCAAGTTCTGTACGCACAGAGTCAAACTTTAGCCAAAACCATATAAAACTGTTAGCAAGCACTATTTTGGGAATTGAATTAAGATTTGTACTCTGCTCCATGACTCATACAAAGTTAACTTTTTATGGTAGATGCATATTTGCTTACATGCATCTACTTTGTGTAGGAATTTGTTTTGCTCTATTCTTAGTGCATCATAATTTGTTTATACAATATTGCAGTAGTGGATGTTGAAATAATTTCACCATCCAGTCATTCTCAACCTAGTATATTTTTGATTAAAAGGTGAGGAAATTAAGTAAAAACCTTTTGTTATTGTGTCAATGTTACAATGAAATGTAAATATAATATAAATGTTATGTCTTGTATCCCTTCAAAAATGCATCTTTTTAAATAAGCAACTTTTATGCAACTTTTGATTTATGTGTTATTATTATTGTTTTAAATGTTTTTTTTTACTTAACACACATAGAGGAGGGCTCGTTAATCCAATAAAGCCAATTTCCCAAAGTATGATTTGCTCGTTGCTCATTAAATAAAGAAAATCATAAACTATAATATATGCACACTGAAAAAAAAGTTTTGTGTCTGTCTAAAAATTATTATGGTGGTAGTTTAGGGTAATTGATAATAAATACTGTAATCCAGATGACTTTTAGGGCTGGCAATGGTCTTACATACCCAACACAATTTGGGTTTGGAGTCTTTGGAACTTTAGCCAATTGAAGTTTTAATGTGTTTTGTTATTGTTGTTGTATTTTTTTTCAAAGTAGCCACTAAAAATGAAAAAAAATATTGTTCATTTACATAGATACATTCCTAACGTAGCATAAAGCATTATATGTCAGCATGGTGATACAGAAATGAGATTCTGGATTTGTTTTTCAGCCACATTACCAAAGTGTTTTAGATTCAACTCAACCCTGAAAACAAGACACAATTACATTTTAACAAAACTGACAAAAAGCTTGAAAATCTCCTACATTTCTTCTGAGAGAACAAACAAAAAATTTCCAGTGGGATTATTTGGTTCACCAGGGAATGCAACACAAACCTGATCTTAATGCGTAATCTATTGACCTTGAGGGCTTTTAGAAGCTGAGCTACACTTTAAACTGCCTCTCGTACAAGAAAGAACAGAAACTCGACATAAATAGGTGGAGAACAGGACCACTGAAAAATATTGATAGCTGCAACAGAGGTAAATAATGTTGTCGTTGACATTTGTACCTGTTTTATAGCTGACAGAATCTGAGCCAAGCCACACTGCAGCAACGGCAGAAGAAATATAAGCCCTTTGCCTCCTGCATGGACAATGGAGCGCAGCGCACACAAAAAGCTGTCCATTTGTTTAATGTCCAGATTCACATAAAGGAAAGAGCCGCTCATCTCTCATGTTTCTTGGATCTTGCATGACTGTTCTTTATCCCAACAGAGCACAATAAAGAGTAGACTTTACACCCACGTTGTATGATTTACAGGGGGAAAGGCATGTGATGAGCTGGTTGTGGTTTCTGTTTCTCTAAATTTAGATCAAGTATTTGCACTTTTCAGAATAATGGAACAAAGAAAATAACAAACTTTCAGATTAAACCAGTTTGAGATATCTTATAGGTACATTATGTCAGACAACATTAATAAAAAAGAAAAAAAATACATCAGCCCAATATTTAACGCCTCTAAACTCCCCATCTCTAAACATTTTCAAAAGGTTTCAATATTTAGTTAGTTTGTTTTTTTGGGGCAGTTCTGAAAACAAGTTCCAGTTAAACCCACTCCTCCAAACGTGCAGTGCTGTATTTTAGCCACTTGGGGTCAATGTCCACAAACAGCACATATCTAAATGCAGCAACAGTAATTTTTTTAGAGCAACAGTATTTTCCCAAACTCCAACCACAAAATTCAACGTAATAAAGCAAACTGTATTTTAAAAAAAAGTTATTTATTTTATTAAAAATGTAAGTTTAGACTTGCATACACAGTTGAAAATGCAGAAAATGTACTTATTTGATCCACCGATGAGCAAGTCAAACTCCACTTTTACCTTGCCAGTTCCTTACTCAACCTGCAGATTAAAAAGTAGTTAATTCAGTGTGTTTGCAACTTCTGAACGTCTCTTCACTCTTCTAGATGACAGAACGATGTTTTTCAATCAAAATCAAAAAGGTTGTTTTGTTTTCCTAAACCAGTAAACTTTAAACTATTTTAACATGCAGCAGTGTGAGGAGAAGATGTGCAGCACTGAGTTGAGTTGTAAAAATGTTCAACACAAAAATTAACTGTTTCTATTCGTCTAAATGCATTTTTTGTGCAGAACTCACCATCAAGCAGCACATTTGCCAATATATGTGCACATCTCAGGATGTTTATGTCCATTTTTAATTTTAGAAGATGTGACTATTTCCAATAAGTGACATCATCTGTTGCTCTGCTTTAGGAGACAATAAGTGACCTGAGGCAACAGTTGGGCCCTAGAGGAAGAGAACCGGTGTGTCATAGTTCAGAGGTCAGGAGGTGGAAGGTGACAGCCAATGGTTAATTTAATGACCAAGGAAATGGATGATATAGCTCCAAACATGTTTGGGGTTGGGGCAGGACACCTAAAAGGAGCGACAACTCTGAAACAAAAAACAATACAGAAAACTTAGCATAATTTGTAGCAGCACAACGCCAAGTGGGGTTTCCACTAGATCTGAAGTGCTGCAGAATATTTAACCAAATATCAAAGTGTGTGCATCTGATGATCTATCATTACAACAAGCTGATGTTAGCACACAAATGGAAATTCACAAGAAGTCTTTTCATCTAAAAGTGTGAGGTTCTGATTGATAACTTATATCATGCAAAATTACTCGTGTCTTTATATTTGTACATTCGCCATAGGAATGCCCTGTTTCTCTGCGTGTGTTCCTGTCGGGTCTTCTGTGACATGATGGTGACACAAGGCAGATTAGGGGTGGCTCTAGCTAAATGTTTGCAGATGAGGGCTCCTAATATTTAATCACCACAGTTACAAGGGTCACTAGATTGGGTGAGGGAGCCAAGTAGCCCACGGGTGTCAAGGAAGATGTTTTTTTTTCAGAAATCTATTGTGTATTTTGAGAATGTGTGCACGAGGATGAGAGTGTGCTTGTGTGCAAGAGCCCCTAGTTTTCCTCTGACCACTTGCCCCAGGGAAAACGTGTGCTTGGTCACTGCTCTTTCAAACCTTGTTTAACACAGCGCCTCACCCCTTTGACCTGGGCTGAATCCTCACAGTCACTCATTCCTGGCGGGATTGAAAGTGAGGACACTTTCTGACACATAATATCCAGCTGTGGAAAATATAAAGGCATACTAATTTTATTTTTTTATGGTGCATGTGAGAAGCTCTGGATCAAATTACCTATAAGCACAAAGTAGTGTGGATTGAAATATTTGTAAAAACATAAATTTGCAATCTTTTATGAATCAGTTCTTATTTCCAATGCAGCCTTTTGTCAGTGCATGCCACACAAGCACAAAGCTGAAACAACACACTGTATAAATGAGTTCAGTAATGGCTAAACAGTACATCCTATTATTTTTTTCTAGTAGGTCATGTTTCATATACAGAGGTTGATAAATAGCTCAAAGAAATGATATTTGTTAAACAGATTTATTGTGGTTGCGTTGCTGGAAAGTACTTGGAAGGGCCTGAGGGTGTTGCTTCCAGCGGGGAGGAAACATGTCGTGCAGGAATCATCCCAAATGTAGAGTCTGAGCAATCAGTTTTCATTTAGAAAATCTAAATAAGCGGGTGCAATTAGAGTCCAAATGAGTTGTAGTTCTGACACTTTAAAGTGAATTTCTTACTTACCGTAACTTGTTCTGAAATATACCATGGAAACAATTATCTTTCCTTTCTCAGTATGATGCTGTCACCACTATGTTTGACATTGAGCATATTGTCTTTAGAATAAAGTGAAGTGCTAACTACTTTAGTATTGTTTTTGGAAGCTATGTTGTAAATATCAATCTTCAATCTAGCAGTCTGGGAATGTTATCTGCATGTTCCAGAGAGATAAAAACCAAAATTGTACTTGAAATAGACATAAGAGAAAAACACGTACTGTAAAAACAATCCTTTTTTTAACTTCATTTACTGCTGAGTTGTACATTAGCAAATTAAGAAAAAAACCATTCTCATTTAGAGTTTGGATATGTAGTTAAAACATTTTTTATCCTGTGAACTAGAATGGCTCACCTTATTTTCAACAACAGCTAACAAATGTGCTTAACTCTTGAGTATTTCTTTTGTAGTTTCCTCCCGAGCAACTTGGGAGCAAAATTGTTATATAGTAGATCTTTATGGGATTTGTTGTTTAGCAATTCCAACATTTTGTTGGGAATTTGAGCAGGAATTTTGCACTGGCACGGAGGATGTATCCTGAATCACCCAGTAAACTGTCTGGCAGACCGAATGTTTTGGATACCATCTGCAGTTACGTCACCAAAAAAACACGAGCGCCGATACAAGACTTGAAAAATTGCATCACAGGGATGCACTAAGGTCTCATACATGTTCCATAAATCCCAACTTGTATTATAGGATTCAGACGCAAAGGTAACATTTTTTTAAAAAGATATAATTTAGTGGCCTAAGGGGATTTTGTCTTGAAAATGTCTGAAGTTCACATGGAAGGTTCACTTGTAGGATTGGGCTCTGTTCACTGCTTTGCTCTACTGAGCTGTTTCAGGAGGTTTTGCTATCACTCATCTACAATTCAGGAAAACAGGGTCCAAATAACTGAAAAGATAACTGAAAGAAAAAAAGTAGTTTTGGATAGTTTTGTCCTGTTTTTTTGTCTAACTCTAACTCAAAGCAACACTTTTCTCTGAACCTTTTACATCATTATCTATTCAGCAAAATGACACAACCATTCAGAGAAAAGGCAAAAATACCTCAAATAAACCTGTTTTATGTCCGTTTGGGAAATTCCATGGAAGTGTTGCGTGGATACTGAGAGCAGGAATACCTCAGGTCTTCTGGGAGTGAATATTTCCCGGAATCTGGGGGCCTGTTCAACCACAGCAACTGCTTGTTTTGTTTCATTTTCTTAAAGCTTAAATGCAGCAAATTTTTTTTGAGATAACGCAGGTAGAGGAGCTTTCAATCTCTCCCGATCGTTTCTCTCTTAAGGCCTTGAAATCTAAACAATAAATGAAGGAAAAAGGACGAGGGAGGAGGAAATGTATTGGAAGAGAAAAATGAAACAGTGAATAATTTGTGTCTCCTGACATGATGCAGCGCAGGCCCACTTCCTGTAGCTCAGGTTTCACTGTGTGTGAGTGTAATCTGCTACAAGGCGGAGGAGGAAGAGGAGGAGAGGGTCCACTTCCTGCTGCAATTCATGATTTTAGGGACCTTGGATTGGTGCAAAAGTTATGGTAGGTAAGAAAAGCAGGATGTTGGACAAAAAGAAATGAACCGAGCTGGATGTAAAGCGTTCTAAAAACATGTATTGGCAATGAATAAACAAGTAAACAATTATACATGAGGGGCATTGTAGATGGAAACAATGATGGTAGAGACTTTTAAAGGATCTTTTTGTGAGTTCTCTGGCATAAAAGTTGAATGACATAATTTATGCACTTCTTCTTTTCTGAGGAAAGAAAGGGGATTCAGATGTGGATCATGTGTGTGGGTTCAGGAAGAACCTGGCTCAGTCATTATGCTTTCCCATCTTTTCATAGCGAACCATGCAGTTACTGAAGTTTTGATGTTGAGTAAAGCTTCCCTTCTCTGATTTTAATCCACATATGTTTTGCGCTTTGTTTTGCTTTGATTTGTAATGCTTTATTTCTTGAACGTTGCTTTGTGTTTGCGGTCGTTTGAGTGTGTGTGCATGCGTGTGTGTGTGTCTAGCTTGGGGCTCTGTGGTGCCTGTTCTGAGGTTTCTGTGGCTGCAGGTAGCGGACCTGTTCACTTAAAAAAACTGTCCCTCTAATGTACTCCAGATGATCCCACTATTTATAACTCTCTTGGATGCATGTTTTCTCTCCCCTCTCTCTCTCTCTCTCTCTCTCTCTCTCTCTCTCTCTCTCTCTCTCTCTCTCTCTCTCTTCCCCTTTATAACTAGTACACACACTGCACACTCCCTTGGCTTGATGTAATCCTGGCGCCTGCCTTTTTTATTATGCCATCACTCCTGGAGGCTGTTTTGAAAGAAACAAACACTTGCAGACATACAGCCTGGGTTCTGAAGAAGTCGGAATGCATGTGTGAACTTAAAATAAATAATATTTAAAAAAGTCTTACAAAACATTTGAGGCTTTAAATAACAGCTGGAAAAGCATTGTAAATGGTCTGTACTTGCATAGAGCTTTATCGAGTCCAGAGGACCCCATATTACATTCATCCTTTTAGTGCACACAGTCTCAAGCCTTTATGTTTTGTAATTTTAAGTATTATAGCTTACCGACAAAACCCATAATTCAGTGCTTCAGAAAATATTACTATATAGTCGGACCTTTCTTGGCATCAACTACACTGCATCAAGCAGTTTTTGGTACCTTTGGCAGTGTGGACAAGGGTCAAGTCCTGCTGAAAAATGAAATCAGTATGTCTATAAAGCTTATCAAAAAAATATACAAGAGTTGCAAACAAGTTAAGTTAGAAGCAAATTACACCACTGAATAAGTACAAAGAGAGAAAATAGGCACCATAACGTTATTTGTCCTGCTTATTGAGTCCTCTAATGTTATGTCAGGTTTTCTGCGCTATTCCATATCCGGCCACTAGGGGCGCACTTGCAGCTTTAGTGGCACAGAGTAGGTTCACAGGCACACAGAGGAAAAATAAACATTCATGCTAAATTATAAAAGATCATCAAAGATTGTCTCATCTGCTCGGATCATCAAAGATTGAAGGAAGCAAACGTTCCTGGGAGATGGCTGTGTTGTATGTGGACTTCAGAAAACACAGTGGACAAGAACTAGCAGATAACATGACACCCCAAAATCATCACTGACTGTGGACACATCACACTGGACTTCATGCAATGTGGATTCTGTGCTTCTAGCCTTCCTGCAGACTCAAAGCTATTTATTTCCAAATAAATGTTTTTTTTTCTTCCACTCAACTTTCTATGTTTACAGTATGTCCATTTTTCCCAATATTCAAATTTTCTGAGACACTGAATTTGGATTTTTCCATCATTTATAGTTCGTAATCACCACAACTACTACAAACAAGTGGTTGAAATATTTCATACTACGTGTAATTAAGGTATTCGAGATATGAGTTTCCCTTTCAGGATAGAGTGAGAAAAATGTTTTTAACTTTTTTCTGCCACTGTACATGTAGTTTGTAGAGCAGAGCCCAAGTTTACCTTCCGACAAGACCAGGAGACATACAGCCAGACCAGTGTAGGAATTGGACTCCGCTGCTATCTTTAGATGAGGTGGTGACATATCCCAAAAGTGTAGCAGCTGTAATTACATAAGCAACTACTACACAGTTAATCCAAAGTGTTGACCCAGGACATCTGAAGGACAAGGTTTTCTGTTGTAAAGTGTCAAATTGTCAAAAAGTTCTAGGTACTTTTGCATGGATGTGTAAATATTTTCAGGAGTCTGGTTTCTCTTTCTTATGCAAAATGAATGATGAGTGCTTGGAACCAAAGACCAAAAGGACCATTTACTCTGTTATCAACAAAAGTCCATAATCCAGGCTCTGTCTGAACTTTGGTTTGGAAACAGAGTTTCCTGTTTCTACCACGCATTGTTTTGTTTTTTTTTTTTACAATGTGTACTTTTGGTCCCAGGACCTTTTGCCATTTTCTTTTCTTTACAAGGCGGTTCTACTTTACATTTGCTGTAAGAATGCCAAGGAAATGGTTCAAATCACTGTTTGCATGTGTGCAAGTGTGTGCATGTTTGTATGAGAAAATTGGGAAGTTGGCACTAATCTTAACCAGGCACTCGGAGGGAGAGGAGAATTATGGGGCATTTAGGCCAGTTTTACAAGAGCTGAAAAAACACGCGAAAGGTTCAAATGACACCAAACACCGGCCCTGTAAAATCACACAACCAACACCTTTAGAGAGCCACGCAGACAGAAAAACACCAGCCAGAGAAGCACATATCATGTTCTAATATTAAACTTTTTGCAAAGTCAAGAAGAAAAACAAGAAAGAAAGGAAGAAAAAAGGAAAACACCCCCACACACACAAATTCAGAGCACAACTGGCTAGAAAAATGCTGCCTGGCAATTACCACCGCATCAGCAAGACTTTGTTTTCTTACAGTCCCGACATCGTTCTCTTTGTCTCGCTGCGGTTTTCGCCCTGCTATGTGTGCTTGCACAAACCTTTCTAGGTAAATAGAAGACGCAAAGAGCATTTCGGAAAAGCTAAAGACGGGGAAAGAAAATGGAGTTTGAAGCAGAGAAGGAAGTGAGCTTGGAAGTGATAAAATGAGAGAAGACAGAGAAAGGGGGTTGATTTAAGATGGGAACGCTGGATCGAGGGAGAGGTAGAAAGACCACCTCAAAGTAATGAGAGAGGGAGCAAGGAGATAGAGGTAAAGAAGGTGGAGACGGAAAAGGAAAGAGAGAGAGAGAGAAAGAGAGACCACCCCACAGTTAACACCAGAGGGAAGACTGTACATTTTTAATGTCTATTTTCTCTTCCAGCTCAGCTCCCCTTGGACCAACACCGAGGCTGGAGTCTCTCTGCTGCCAAGACGTCCCTCTCTCCGCCCTGATGTGTGTGTTTGTGCAGACTCACTCATGACAGGGGCCCCCGGAACGCCAATAAACTACGGCTGCGCTCTTCTTATTGCTTTCAACAGAGAGAGGCTCGAAAACCCTTATATAATCCCAGGATGATGCAACTGATCTTGTGTGTGTGTGTGTGTGTGTGTGTGCGTGTCTGTATCGGACAAATCAAAGCTGCTCTTAGCTATCTTTCACACGAGGAAGCATGAATTTCCCCACACATTCCTCAGCCTGTCCACAGGCCTACACTGAGGCGAACAATGTCCTCTCTCAGATGTCATTCTGTGTGTGACCTGAGCTCTTTATTCATAGCAATAGTCTGTAGATCTGTCCACGATAAGAAGCCACTGTGGTTTTATAAGGTAAACACAGAAAAAAAACCCTATTTAACCTTAATCAACAGACCTCCTAAAAAGGTCCCGAAATTAAACGTTCTGAAAAGTTTAAATTCAATAAGGGTACTTTGTGAGGGGAGCGGTAAATTGAGTTAAGAGAAAGAGCCCATGTGTTTGATTGAGCCGTGCCGGTCTTTGATAGAGCTCTCCGTGTTTATGTTTGTAAAGCGAGGCTGCTGCGATATTGTCTGGTATGTGGAGAGTCATAAAGGTCTTCTGTTTAACTCAATCTGCAAGATAAACAGCCGTGGGCAGGAGAAGCTCAAAGGATTCTTATGAGTTTGTTCCCATCTTTCTTAGATTCTCTTCTTTTTCTCAGCGCTTCGCTGGCCCGGTCCTTTCCATCGCCTTTGCCAATTTTGTCGTTTCTCCTGACGCCTTGACTGTTGATTGTTGAGTTTTAGCAGACTGAGTGTGTGAATTTTCTGGGAGTGAGTATAAAGGCTCGTGGTCCAGCTGGGGGTCACTTCGTTCCATGCAGGGGAGTTTGAAAGGTCACAGGTCAAGACGGATGGGTGCCATTGGCACCGACCTTAGGGTATGTGTGTGAGCCACGACTCCTCCGATTGATAGACAGCCGGGCCGACTGGGAAGTTCCCCTCACTTCCTCTGTCGGCAATAGCCCCATTATTCATTCAGATGCATTTTGGTCTTAATTACAAATAGGTTGCAAAAACAAATTTAGACAAGCTACACTTAGAAAAAAAATTATAGATTTGTTCATTACAAAAAACACACTAACTTTTAAACCTCAGGCAAAGAAAATTCATTGATGAATTATTGCCACACATTGCCTCTGGCACTGCTTGTTTGACAATTGTGTTGATTGGCGATTTAGGCAACTTAGAAATCATTTACTTCGAGTTAGGAAAAAGAAAGTACACGCCATTTTCAGTAACTTGCAGCAACAACAACTTGATGCTTCGCTTGATGGTTCAGACTGTCACGTCTTTTGGAGACAATTTCCAGAGCAGTGTTTTAGTTAGATTGAGATCTGGACTTTGACTGGGTCAAGCCTTACGTCCTGCCAGTCAATTCTGGTGTAGATTTCTTGCTGCGTCACAAAGACACAGCGTGAAAAGTCAGGATTGATGGCCTGATATTTGATTTCATAGTTCTGTGGTTGATAGAGGCTTTTATGGTCAACTTTATAACCACAAGCTCCAGTACATGCAAAACAAGCTCAAGTCACTTTCCCTTCACCACCGTGCTTGACAGACAGTGGACACCATCGGTTTCTGCCAGGCAGAGCATTTAGTTTGTTTTCACCGAGCACTGCATGATGTAGTTTCCTCCAACCTGTCAAAAGGACACTGAGGTTTTGCTGTTGCCGACGGTGATGCAGAGTTGCAAACTTATGATGTGTCATGAATACCTTCCACACCAGCCATATCGTGGGTGGGTACTATTGGCTCCAACAAGCAGCCTGCCATTTAACCCGCTGATTGAGTTCTATAGAGTCTATCGTTCATTCCAGTATCTTTGAAGACCTTGCATTGATTTGTTTTGTGGAGATTGGAAAGCTTCAAGCTTGGCAATTGCCTTTGATGTTTCACACTTCTGAATAAGCATTCTCACAGTGAAATAACTTTAGAGTCTTTGGAAATTATTTTATGATCCTTGTTGGATGACAGTGGTCTGAGTAATATCATTGCTATGGTCTTTCCATTCTGGCAATGTTTAAAAACACACCTTTATCAGGGTAGTGAGGTGTAAAATGTGCTTTTCTAGAGTGACACTTCCCTCTTGGCCCTTAATCACGTTAACCTGGATGCTGCTATTCTTCACAGAAAGAAGTAAAGGTATTCTTGGTATTTTTTCCCCTTTGCTGCTTTTGACAGTTATGAAAATCCTCAATCCATCATCATACTTGGGTGGTATGAACATCCAGCCCCATGGGAATTTTGCTCAATAATAATTTCAGCAGCCAAGTTGTTTTTTTCCTCACTCCCACTCATGCTTTTGCAACAACACTACTAAACCACTATAACACCAGACCTTCAGTAATTCTGACTTTGACTCTAGTCTTGTTCAATAAATTAAAATATGCATTCCAATGAGTCTCATTTGTCAGATTTAAAGCCTGCTTTGAACATTTTAAACATACTTTTTATTGAGGCCATGTTTCTGTATTAAAAAACAATTTTTTTATTGGTTTTAAATTTCATGTTTTCTTTAACTGATAGCAGCAAATCACCATAATTAACAGAAATAGAGGCTTTAAAACAACTATTTGACTGTAATTATCTAACACATAATGATAAAGTTTCTGAAATAAGTTAACTTCTCAATAATATCCTAATTTATTGAATGAGACTGTACATTCATCTGGTGTGAAAGGGTCTACGAATATCCATTGAAATGTCTTGGTTCATAAGGTTCACAGGAACGCTACCATTTACTTTGGGTTATTTGCAGTTTCCCTAATCCAAATGCAGTTCTCACTTCTACCACACTGTCATGCTGTTCAGATGGTATGCCCGGGGTTTTTTATTTTTATTTTTTCCCACAAATAGTGGTTTGAATGGAAATGGTTCAGCTTTGGTCACATCTGTCAGGGGCACTGTCTTTCACATCTGCAATTTCCGCCAATCGGTAAACGTGCCTTTTTATGGCTCTCTTCTTCCAGCTCTATAAAGGTCAGATTTTCTGATTGCACGTCCCATCTGAACTGTGGATCTCTCTGGCTCCTCCGCAGTTATCATCGGTATGTACACCTTTGTGGGGCTCTGCTCCAAGTAACATTACACCAGGAAAGTAAATGTCAAAAAAAAAAAAGTTGTTATTCAAAAATGTTCACGCAAAATTTCAAGATAAAGACTTTGGAAACGATCAGAAGTGAATCTGAACATCTGGCTCTGAAGGCAAAGACAGTCTGTGCTCTTCCAAACATTTTTTACCAATTTATTCCACAGTGACTCACATTAATAGAGGAGTTAAGCAAATGTGGCCCAAAGGCTGGCTGGAGACACAAGCACCTCTACTGCGGAGGAGCTACTTCTGCTGCGCACGTAAAAACCGGCTGCCGTACACACATAAACATGCTCATGTATATGCACACACTGACTCTTTAGGTTGAGATGAAACGCAGATAATCAGCTCTAATGGAAACCAGACTTCCAAATCAACTCTGTCTTTCTCCCTCTGTCCGTCTCAGTCTGACTTCCTCCCCCCCCTTGGTCTTTTTGTGGTGTTGAGGGTTAATGTAAACCAGGGCTCGTTGTTCCATAATGGGGACCTTCACAGGAGACACTGAAGGGGAGCGGCGCTGGTGAAAGCAAAGAGAGACAGGTAGACTTCTGCTGGAGTGTTTAAACAGCCAAACACACTTGAACCCATGCCTGGTTTTTAGGGTGTAATTCATCTTTCGGCCAGTGTGTCACACAGAGTGGCCTGGGCCTTTGGTTTTGGATCAGTTTAGGGACTGCAAATGCAAACGCGAGGGCGATATAAAGCAGTGATTAATGAGTGGGAGAGAGTGTGCTTGAGTTTGTGTCAGTCATCAAAGAGTCTATAAATCATAGCACACTTAAAACTGGAGAGCCAGATGCCTTCACACTGATAACAAGCGGTCAAGCCATTACTTTCGAACATCAAAGAGGGCAGGAGCCGGGTTGCAGGACCCCCTCTTTTTTTTTTGCTGTCTCTCCTTCTCGGCGTGGAATGTATTTACCCCCCCCATTTCATAGGCGTGAGAAATCTCCCTCTTTGTGTTTATAACCTGTATGTGTTTGTGTGCGTGTTTGGAAGCCGTAGAGGTGACATTCCTCCGTGTCAGAGCAACAGCCTCAAGTTTAAGATAACACAGCCACGGTAATCTAAGGGTGGGAATCGATTCCCCCCCATCGGTCAGCGGGGGCTTCAGGGTCAGAGCTAATGGCTTTACCTTCTGCACTCAAGCTGTGGCGCAAAAAATACAACAACTCTTCGACAATCATCTCCTAACAACCGTGTAGAGAGGTAGATTTTCACACAGCATTCGCATCAGTGTTACTGTAGCCCTCTCGCCTAATCGTACTTAAAGTTTTTACGTGAAGTAACTACCTTGAGGATTCTTTGGGGGAAGAGTCAAAGGATCCAAAACTGTACACCCAGATATAATATGTACTTTTTAAAAACCTTTTGTTAGGTGATGTCCATATATCTATATTTCTTACAGGTTTGTGTACTTGTAATATGAGCAGGTTATTTTGTTCTGTTTTGTTTCTTTATGAGAATAATTGTGTTTATCCCATTTTGTGCTGTAGTTTGTCTTAGTTCAACAATTTTTTTAAATAAAATTCCATGAAGGATTACAAAGATTTCATACCATCTCTGCATGATTTCTAAAGTGCTTAACCATCCTATTTTTTAAAGATTCTACCCCACTCTTTTTTATAGGCTGTTAAATTAAACATGTTCAATGGAAATTGCTCACAAATACATCTACAAAGACATTTTCAATTTGCATTAACTAAAGCATGTTTTTTTTATTTTTTGGCAAAACTTTTGAGACCTAGCTTGCTGCTGTAGCACCTGCAGCTACCTCCCCCAATGCTGGCCTGGAGGACATCTGGGAATATCATGTATTCCTTCCATGGTTCCGAATTCACCACGTTCAAACAGACCACTAGATAATTATGGCTTTTCCAGATCCCCGAGCTCATGAAATCACTGCTGAATATGCCAGCAGTACGAGATGTTTTCTTTTTGCCCCCCTCCACTCTGCTTTAGTTCCCTTGGGTTTCATCAACAACCAATGAAAATAATGTTTACATAAACTTTAAAATCACTCCAGAAGACATTGAAATGAAAGCTCTGCCATTGTTCAGCGTATTTAGGCTCACAAACGCTTGAACGAGCTAACAAGACAGTCGAATGAGATGAAAGATTGCATATTATTATCGTCTTTATTTAACATATCACTAGATATTTACAACAGGAAAAAAAAGGTTTATCCATTCAACACTGTTTGATAACCTGAATATAAATAAGCTTTATTGGAGAAGGGGGATAAAAGGAATTTCATACCTGCATACAAAAATAAATACAAATACTTATTTATTTTTTCTCAAAAAATTGTCACGGAATGTGGAGTCTTTTTTTTCTCTCATGTTTCAAAACAGAGCAGTTCGTCAGGGGCTTGTTTTGTTATTACAACATTCATAGTCGCAGTGGTCTCTCTCTTTCTTCATATCCGTCCTGGCAGTCCAAGTGCTCCCCTTGCAAACATTACAATCCACGCAAAGGGAAAAGTGAAAAGTGGGCTGCTTTCCTCAGAGGCCTGAAGCAAAGCAACAGATCCTGGGCCTCGGCTGCCTTTGGCCTGAGTCACTCGTTCTTCAGTCTGTGAAAGAAAGAAATATAAATTGTGTATCAGGAAAACAAATATCTATATTCAAACGTTGATGTTACGTGGTATGTGGATGATGTCTTGAGATTTTAAGCTAAAGGTAGTTTCCGGTCAGTCTTTGAAAGAACGGAACCTGGTGAGTGATGTATCCTTAAAGATTTTGTTGCAGGTAAAAAAAAAACTTTTCACCTCCACTGACAATAGAATGCTTCAGGAATAATATTTAGTAGTTTTTTGACCCAGAAAAGCTCTGCATTGTCTTTTCAAAAAGTGGCTTGGACTTGTTGCACTGATAATCCATGTCAGATAATTGACATTTGCAATAAGGTCTTTGCAAAACATTATTGATCCAATAACTGATCCAAGATTTTCAGTAGTCATTAAACTATAAAACCTGATGCATTCAAATAATAGTGCAGATGATGATATTATGTAAGATTTGAATAAAGCTTAGCAATAAGTATCTAAAGCCTTTTTGCAGGTAAATATATACATTTATTTTCACTGTTTTTCAATGATATGCTCATATGTGTATTTTGCTGTTCAAATGAGGCTTCAGCACTAGCAGCCAATTGGCTGTTTCGCACAGTTTCGCTGTTTGACGTAATTGCGACCCCATACGTGTTTTAGTAGGTGTCATGCAGACATGGGACTGGAAATAAGCCCAGGTTCGGTTTGATACATTGTGACCCAGCAGTGTGGAATGCTAAAGTGTCCCAGCTTACCCCGATGCCTCATCACAGACATCCCAGGTCCAGTTAATGGGAAGCGGTCGACAAGGACCACGCGCCCCCCATCCTCCAAACTGAGAATGCGTAGCTCAAGCGCTCGTGCGCCACGTAGCTGCAATTGGTCCCTCGCGCGTCCAGCTCGTCACTCTGGAGGACCTGGCACAGAAAGTCAATATAGCGGGCCGCCAGCTTCAGCGTCTGGATCTTGCTGAGCTTGTCGGACGGGAGGGTGGGGATGATTTTACGTAACGACGTGAACGCTTCGTTCAACGACTGCGTCCGTTGTCGCTCGCGGATGTTGGCCATCACGCGCTGCGTCTGCAGGTCGTCGAAGGAGCGCGCGGGGCTGCTGCTGCTGCTGGCCTCGCTGCCGCCGCTTCCTCCGTCGTCGCAGATCTTTCTGCACTTTTTCTTGCCCCGCATGGAGCTCTCCACGGCTCCCTCCTCATCCTCCTCCTCGTCGGTGCTCCGGCGCGCTGCCCGCCGCTTTCTCGCCCCTCTCCGTGGCAACTGACGGTCACTCTCCTCCTCGCTGTTCCCAGCGCTGTCCATCGGGGAGGAGTCGTCTTCCCGCATCGTCTTTTCAGACGGACCTTTTTTTTTTCTTTCTCCCTCCCTCTCTCTCTATGTAGGATGTGGTACAGTTTTTGACCCCTAACCCAAGTAACCGTCACAAATATCAGCAAACAGGGACAGCTATATTAAGGCGTTCGGCCTGCAATGGTTTTTAGATCTGAATTATGAAATGTGGTGCGCCACAAAGAGGGAGACGTATCTGCCAGGCTGGGACGACCCCAGGCTCTTATAGCGAGGAGAGGGCAGGAGGATTTTGGGGAGGACTCTGATTGGGAGAGGAGGGGTGTAATATAATACTGCGGGAGAAGGAGACTTAGGGGAAAAACTCCTTAAAACACGCAAGCTTCTCCACACAGAAGTGGGAGGATGTGGTGGGGGCAACGTTATTAAATCATGCATCTTGTGCAAACACTGGCTGTGTGCAGATAATTTCTTCTTCTCTTTTTTTCTTTCAGTGTTGCACAAAGCTAACAAAATAAGTGGAATTCCTTTGAGTTAGAAGGTCCCCACCCATCCATATTTTTCATTTTTCACCCACAGGTTGCAGGTCTGCATTGTTTGGGTCTGGCTTCTCTCATCTTCCTCTTGGCAAAACCCCACGGATTCTTTACAGGGTTTAGGAAAGGCCATTTTGCTGTAATAAAGCACACTGGTGCCATGGTCATTAAAGCAGGTACTTTTGTCAGCACATTGCTGGCGATTGCTGCTGGAAAAGGAAATCTGTATCTCCATACACAGGGAAGTCTGAAATGCTATGAAAGTTCCTTCTGTAGCTCTGTTGAATTGTAAGATGCTTTTAAAATCTCCTTTTGGTTCTACGCAAAAAAGGTGACCAGCGATGTAAGCTCTGACTCCCATCGCATTGTATCCCTTGTGACTCTCCCCCAATCTTTTGAATGGGCTTGGATCCACATTTGTTTCCATGCTGCAGTTATCCATATCGCCTTTGGACATATTTTCCTTCCACTAAGCTTTCCAGTAGTTTACTTGAAAGCAGATCTTTACCTTATGACAAAATCTGTTTGCTTTCTTGGCCTTATGTAGTATTCTAGTTTTGTTATGAACTGAATTGTGTTTAGTGTTTTAATAAGCTGCTGCAATTATCAAAATTAACCAGAAATAAAGACTTAAAGTATGTGTGATAGAACTACGTATTTCACTTTTTAAATTGTAATAAATGAAGTTGTTGATCATGTCAAAATGTTTTGAAATGACATTTTTGAGCAAAAGTTCCCCAATTCAAAGCCATTAGTTTACTAAATGAATTCTAACTAACAAAAGGAAACACATTTGATATTTAAAATATGTATTTAATTATCTAAATTTCAGCAATTGTACGTAGAAAAATGTGGAAATATTCAACTATAATATTTACTGACTGCATCTTAGAAGAACGTATAAATAATCAGTATTTATTTACTTATTTCGTATCCCTGCTTTGTAGTACATTCTGAATTATTTTCTTTTCCCTTCACCCTGTAAAGTCAGTGGGCGGGGCTAAGTTCTGCAAACAAGGTGATTGGTCTGCAGTTCAGGTGCAAAGTCTGGTTCACAAGACATACTGATACTTTAAATAGCAGACTAAAAGAAATAATAATAATAATAATAATAATAATAATAATAATAATAATAATAATAATAATAATAATAATAATAATAATAATAAAAGTTATTATTGCCTATTAACTAAAATACATTATCTAAAATATTTAAAAATAATTTTAATATATAAAGAATTCTGTTTTTAATTATTGGTTTTACACATTGTGTATGTAGTAAATTTGCAGATGTAAATTAACTAAAACATTCTTTATTAGTCATTGTATCTTGGTTTTCTTTAAGTTAACACACATATGAGTTTTCACTTCATTCATGATAATACATCCTCTCCCAAAGCTTCTATTTTCCAGATAGAGATCCAGAGATCCTAATGTTGAAAGTTTCAGCCCCTTTTCTTCTTTCACATTCAAAATAAACAGAAAAAAACAGCTAAAAGTCTCAGCGAGCTGCTAGGTTTAGACGCCTCAGAAGGGAACAGCGGTGGTTAAAAAACATCAGGCCACTGAAACACAGGAGGTTCTCCCAGCAGGAGGCCTTTGCTCCTATAAGCAGACCGACGTGTTTATTTTCCCGTCAGCTGCCCCGCGTTGAGGTATGCACTTAAATGGGCCCGACTTCCCCGTAGGGAATCGCGGCACAGCAGCTCAGGTTTAAAGGAAGATCCGTCCTGTCCAAGGGTTCTCTTAGGGGCGGAACGCTGCGCGCAGCGGGGCGCGTATATGGGGCTGGAGCGAAACGCAAATATGTGGTAACGGTGGAATGGGAGGGAGGACAAGAGCAGTCGTGAACGTACTTGACCAGTCAGCAAAAGTCTCTACTAAAAAAAAAGGAATGAATAAAGACGCAGTAGTTACTTTTCCTTTTGCTGGTTGGACTGGTGGGGTGGGGAGTGGGGGTTGTTGGGGGGCGGAGGGGTACTTGTGGATCTTATCAGTAAGTCAGTGAGTAATCTTGAAAATGCAAAAGATATGAAAGCCAAATCCAAGATTCACTGCGTGAAGCCGGGTGATCATCATCTTGGTCTCGGAGGTGTAAAGTGACAGAGACAGGCTCCGATTGAGGCCTTTGCGATTAGACTTGCTGCTTCACTCTTGATTAGGTTAAAATGATGAATCTCTTCCCTCTATATGTCTCATGGTAGAAAACCAAATCGTCAAATTATGAAGTAAAACAAGTGAGTAGCTCACCTGCTCTGCAGAGGCCAGGTGAGGCGTCTGGCTGTGTAACTCTCCAAGGTGCTGAAACTATGTGTTTACTATGATTACTATAGATTACTATGTGTTTGCGTGGTTATGTGTCTCTTTTTTTGTCCTGTGATGGACAGGAAATCAATCAAAGTTGACCCTGCTTCTTAGCCAATGGCAACACTACAAGGATTAAGCGTGGAGACAATGCTTAGTGCCTCCAGGCCAGCAGGGGGCCCTCACGAGTGCAGGACTTTTAACTGCTATTTCAACGTTTTCTCGTTACAGAGTTTAAAATAATGTAATTTGTTTAACCTTTTCGAATGGTTTCGGTTTTAAATGTACGGAAGAAGATTAGGGCCTGGAAAAAAAACAATTCTGAGATTACAGTCAGAATTCTGAGAAAAAAAGTCAAAATTCTGACTTTAATTTTGAAAATTCTGAGATTAAAGTCAGAATTCTGAGATTAAAGTCAGAATTTTTTTTTCTTTTTTCCAGTGGCCCTAATCCTCTTCCATATAAATGAACTGGCAAATATGGATTTATAATTAATACTATTTTTTTATTTTCATATTCACAATTTAATATGGCTGTCCATTAATTTATCCTATAGAGCCCATATATCCGGGGATCAATCAGTAAATAATAATAATAATAATAATAATAATAATAATAATAATAATAATAATAATAATAATAATAATAATAATAATAATAATAGTCAGTATACATTCTTTGGTGTAGATTCTTGGACGTCCATGGTCGTCTTGAGAGTTATAAATCCATTTGTTTTCATTTATAGCTATTAATAAAAAAAAATACAACCAATTAAATCAACCACTCAAATAGTGGTGAGGTTTTCACTGCTTCTGTGAAAATTTCCTTTTAGTTGTTCGATTCATTAAGCGAATAATTGAACGGTCCACCTGATACAACACTCACAAATTGAGTGCTGTGGTTGGTGAAAGGAACAACCCCAAATCACAATTATGTTATCAAATAATAATAATAATAATAATAATAATAATAATAATAATAATAATAATAATAATAATAATAATAATAATAATAATANATTAGCTTCTTATTTTTAGTTGTTATGGTGTTCCTGCCCGCCCCCCCCCCCCAACTATCTCAGGTGTTCTCCAGCAGGTCCATCATGAAGGAGATGTAGACGATGGCCAGACGCAGCGTCTCGATCCGAGACAGCCTCTTCTCGTACGCAAAGGTGGGGACTTTTCTCCTCAGCTCGTCAAACGCCTCGTTCAGGCTGAACATCCGCTTTCTCTCCCGCACGTTGGCCGCCTGCCGCTGGACTCCGGTGATGATCCTCCTCCGTTTGGACCTGCTGTGGCCGCGGCTGCAGCACCTCGGTGAGAAGCTCGCCGGATGCTCCGCGCGTCCTCCGCCGGGCAGCGGCGACCCGCCGCAAGAAGAGCCGCTCAGCCGCGTCTGGTTGTTCGGACAGCAGGGCGAGTCGTCCGGCTCCTCTGACCCCAAAGCGCACGTCTGGGTGAACCCGATCAGGTTGAAGTCACTGACGAAGTTTATTAACACGGAGTCGTGAATGTCCATGATCGATGTCTGTTTTGTTTGTCTCCCGTTCAGTTAAGAGGAAAGTAAAAATAAAAATCAGACTCCAAGCGATCGCCAAACCACGACAAGTGCATCCAAGTATCTACATCTCCTCTACATCTCCTCTCAGCTCTCCACGGGGTTAGATCCTCTTTGGCTGAAGTCCAAGTGCCTTTTTTCCTGCGGTTTTAATAAGCCACCCACACCTCTTCACAGCGCCACATCTTTCATGCCACCTCTGCTTTAAAATCGACTGTATTTCTCCTCTTAGTAAGGCCTTTTTAGAGGGAAGCTGGAGGGTTTCGCCAATTGATACGCTGTCCTCCCCTCCACAACCCGGAGGCCCTAAATGAGCTTCTGAAAACGGAGGCTCTTGACAGAAGGTCACAGACTCTTGTTTGCGCTCTTCTCTCGGCCTCGGCTGCTAAATAATGACACTTTTAACACTTAAACTGGCCAGGAGAAGACCAAACAGAACATTCTCTGACAGTCAAAAGCTTTTCTGTTGCAAATCAAAGCAAATAGCTGTCCGTTCCCATGGCAAGGAAGAGTCCACACGGCAGGAACTGCTGAGAGAGAGAGTCACTGGGAGCTTCAATATGGCAAAGAAATTCTTCTTTGTCTTGATTTTTTTCCAAACTCGAACAATCCGTTTGGGTAATGAGTTTATTTACTTCCCACTTGCTGTTTTTTCTATGTTCAAGTACAGACAAATTGTCCACGTTTAAAGTGATTTTTTTTTAGTAGAGATCATTGTTACATTTCTTTCAATTCAGTGTTTCCTATTCAGGTAGATGGTCTTTAGAAGGTACAAAACTCTAGTTGCTGATTCATGAATGACCAACTGCTTTTCAGTATGATTTTGAGGACAGGCCTCACAAAACAGTCATACTGCTTGAACTTTTTTCATCCTGGTTTGTTTAGAGTCTCTGTCCATCGGTTCCATCAACTGATCAAATTCACAATCCCACAGCATCATGATGCCGCCACCATGTTTCACAGAGAGGACAATGAGTTCAAGGTTGTGGTGCAGCATCACCTCACCTTGATACTGCAGGTGCACAAAAACGGGGAGGGGAAATATGTTGCTGATTTGTAAAATAAGATTGATGTTTGTGTGAGAAAACAACCATTTAGTTATTTAGTTATTTGGCAAACCTCAACCTAACGTCACAGTTAATAAAAAACACTTTGAAAGCCCCTTACGTTGATGATTCCATGGTGTGTTTTACTCCACCGAGACAGAAAAACACTTTTCACTTTATTAATAAACAACAAATAAGATGTCTGATCCAACTAACCGTTTTTTTTTCTTCTTCTTCATTTTACTGCCAACCTGAACCAAAATATTGGACTGAAATGTGGTGCAATTTGATGACAGTTATCCACTTACAGAAAGCAGATATCAATATACATAAAATGTTAAAAAAAATCACAAAAGGTGAGTTTGCATCGTTTTATGACTTAACGTTTTTCTTGATTTTGAACGTTCATCTCCTCCACGTCGCTCTGACTTTATACCTGCGTCTCACTTTCGTTTTGTGTATTTTCCTGGCAGACAGATACTCATGACGGGACATTCCGTCGGTTGTCGTGGAGACGCTGTGAAAGCACAGCTGGCCCGTAGAATATGAGGTAATCTCACCCTGGGGCTGCTTAGCAAATATTGGTCTTAAATAGGGAGTAAAACCCCAAAAGAGGCATGCAAACAGAGTCACAGGGACACACACACACACACACACACACACACACACACACACACACACACACACACACACACACACACACACACACACACAGGGGTTTATCCCAGTTTTAGTCAGGACATACCTAAACACAGACACTCAGAGTGGTTCATTTCCTGTGTTGCTCTCTTATTACTGGCAGTACAGATTAAAATTAATGATAGTTGTCTTGTGGCAGTGTTGAAAGAAAACCCTGTACATGTGATATGTGCAAATTCATTATAAACAGAATGCCCTTAAGAGGTTTTAATTCAGGGATTTAATTATCTTATGTTTTTACGATAAGTTAAGGAAACCATTGAAATATGCTGACAACGCAGGTAAAGCAGTCTGGATATTAGTTTGTAATTTTTTAAAAGGCTGTACAGCGCCTTGCAGAAAAGTATTAATTTTGGGCTTGAACATTTTCATATTTTGCCACATTACAACCACAAACTACTGTGTTTTTTTTGTTTTGTTTTTTGTGATTTAATGTAAGAGACCAGCACAGTGTAGGGCAAGATTGCGAAGTGGGAGAATAATGAAAAAAAGTCATCATTGACCTGTTTCATGTGTTCCTTGCTCATCTTGACGCTGTTTGTTTGCTTGTGTCATCCAAAAAACATCATAAGGTTTTATAGAGCAGCTGGATGTAAAATGCGATGAAAGTTACACACAGGATTGGAGTGCATTCACCATCTAGGCAACTGGTTGTAAAGGATTTTATTTCAGTGATATCAAAGGAAAACAATGTGAATATGCAAAAGCTTGAGCTCAGTTTGAAAAACAAAACAAAACAAAAACTCAGCATCCTGCAAGCATGGGTTTTCAGCCTACAAAAGGAGATATTTTGTAGTATTTAGGGAATCTAAATCTTAACGCACAACTGAAAAAAAATACCCTAAATGCTTGTTACATAAAGTGCACTCGTTTTTTCCCAAAGGAAACTGAAGGTTTTGAATATAGAGATCACCAGAGAGCAGTGCGTGTCCGATGAGCTGCTGCAGAGCAGCCAGAGCTGTTCTCACAATGTAAATCTGTCTCACTCTACTCCTCCTCTGGCTCTACGCTCGGTTTGCTGTCAGAGCACTGCCAAATTGTGTCGACCACCTCCGAAGTAAATCACACTCAAGACGCTCCCCTTTGGTTGCTTCTTCCTTTTTTCCCCTTGTGCTTGATGCCGAATCCTAATCTCTCTCTCTCTCTCTCTCTCTCTCTCTCTCTCTCTCACCATGTTTCCAAGTTTTTCCTTTTTCAATCACATTTCGATTACCAGCTCTCTGCACGTTCTCCACACCGGCAAATTAGGAACACGAGACCACACTTGGTACTGTGAGTACACAGTTATTTGCAAGTGACTACACTTTGCACAGTACTTACATTTGAACTTAGAAACAAGTTGGCGACCCTTTCGTAACATTAAGGCTGACTTAGATCTGGAGTCTAAAGGGAAAGGAGTCAAAGTTGGACAAAGGGAGTGGAGGAGATGTGTTTAACTCCTGACCTGTCTGCTTCTCCTTCATTGTGTTACTCTGAATTACTCCTCTATCCTTCTCGCTTTTTCTGGACCCCAAAGCTGACTCATGGTCCCTCTTGTCCAATGCTACATTTCTCTCTCTCTCTCTCTCACTCTGATTGGTGGGACTTCTTTGCCAGTGGCCTGTTATTGGATGTTTACACAGCTGGGTGGCCATGTGAAACACACAGGGCTCATGCCTTGGACACACTCCAATACCACATCATATATCTTCTTAACCCCCTCCTTGAGATTCTCCCACCCCACCACATACACAGATACACCCACCCGTTCGCAAAACCGCTGCATGCCTTCGGTTCTCCATTTTTTATTTTTTTTTTAAATAAACATTTCTTTCACCCTGGTGTCACTTGAAAATGTCACCACGTGGCTCCTTTACCCAACCATCATGGTGTCAGCACCTTTTTTGTTGACTCTAAGCACCCGTGCCCCACCCACTTTACACCCACCTTCTGGCCTTCTTTCGGTCTGAGTAATCCCCAGCTTTGTTTTGAAGGGTTTCTTCTGTCTCTACTTACTGTCTTTACTTTCAAAGTGAAAAATTCAATATTTGCAGTCAGCTCTCTGAATTCAGTCGGAGACTTACGACGGCGATAAAGGCACTTTATTTTTTTACTGTGTTTTGGTGCTTTTACTCTGTGCATAAGTATCTAAGTGACAGTCTGTTATTTTTCATGATTATTTTCCCCTTTGCGGAGATATAACTTAGATACCACATGTTTTCCGCACAGACAGGGATTTTCTTTGCTCAACATGACACTGGTAGCACTTAAAAACAAACAAGGTCTGAAATATGGAGCGCATAAAGAAGGAGCATTAACAGTTCTTGCATAAACAGCAGACTATTTACCTTCTCAGTGGGATTTCTGACTTTATTTTTTTACAGCTTGACGAACCAAAGCATCAGATCCATATTAAATAAATGTGCACTTTATGTTTGCGCGCATGCGTGGAGTTTTTTGAGCAAATTTAGCTGTGACGTGGTGATAATAGTTAGAAAGGTAGTTATTTTTTTTTTCTGTTTATAAAGTATATAAACATTATAGCAAGGATAGAGGGGATTAATTTATTTTCTTTTCACATCAATCTGGCAGCTGAGTTTATTGCTTCCAGTTAATCCTTAATGGCTGGAATATCTCAGGTTAAAGGAGCTGTAAATGACTTTTGACAAGGTGTATTGGTGATTTTGAGGCTTGCTGTGATATGAAATGAACTTGTTTCCATTTTAACAGTATTGCTTACATATGTTATGTAGATAACAGAACAGGCCTGACAGGATGTTCAGGAGTTCATCAAAAACAAACCAGAATGCTTTGCAAATCAGACTCATCTATCTGATCTTGTGCTGATATTTAGTTTTAAGGGGCCAACTTATGCAGCAAGGATGTAGAACACTCTGCACAGCAAAGATTTTGCTTGAAGTTTGCATAGAAAATATCTGATTGGGTGATTATATTATTAATTTTTATGTGTTTTACAAAATGTATTCAGATTTGTTCTACTTTTAAAGTTTTTGGTTTCCACTCAAGACCTTGAAATTCACCTGTAAAAAACAGCATAACTTACAAAAAAAACAGCCAACCAAACAATCAGCCAACTGACCCACAGAGAAAGGGTAAAAAAAACAAAAACAGACATATTAATCGAATCTGCACACTGGTATGAATAGATTTATTATGTAGCAGCAACTAAAATAGTTTTGTGAGTTTCCAGTTTCCAGCAGATTGAATGGATACTTTAATGCAAATCCAGAGATGGGTGAAATCCCTTTGGATTGGGTTGATAATTGATACTGTACCTCAGTTTTGGCCATGTAAGAAAAATATAATAAAGACTAAATATAAAGTGATGCAGTCAGCTTGTTTCGAGATCTCGCTTTTGTCCTCAGTGGACGCAGCGTTACTCTGCAAATTCACTGATCTGGGTTTTTCCTGTTCATTTTACATTTTACTGCTTGTGGCTTGTAGTAAATCAAAGTGGGATTTCTGCAAAGTCAGTGAATCACTCAGTGACTTAGGGCACTTATTTCATTTTCATGTCTATTGCCTAATAAGTTCTTTTCCAGATTTCGGCTCTAATGTAGGTTACACATCATCAGCGGCAGAACTGGCCACCCACATTTCCTTTCATCTTCCTCCTGTGCCTATAGGTGCCTTCAGCTCTGCCCTGTGGTTTGACGAGGTCCTCAGAAAAATATTAGAGTGAAATATTCAACTGCGTCCCTGGTATTGTTCTGCAGAGTTACGTGGCTGGATGTGAGCTAACTTTTTCCAGTCCCAGAAGTTTTCATTCCTCCCCTTTGGCTTATTTATTTTCCTGTGGTTTTGGGAGGTTGTAGCGGCAGGTCTGATGACAAAATGTGTGTGTTCTCCTTTTTAACCTCTCTAACCTCATATTTGCTCTGCATTCTTTCTGCTTTGCACTTAATTTATAAGCAAACGGAATAGGGAGTGACAAAAATATATATATTTTTACATGAGGTTGTTGTTCCAGAATAAATCAATGTAGCTATTCTCTAGTCATTAAGCATGTTTCTTAGATTAACACTTTAATCATGAGGCTTTTTCTATGTTGATGCTAATAAGATACAAATAATTAAGATTAAAAGAATGAATGTTTCTGTTCTTTTCTTTTTCAAACCTCTGTCTTTTCTTTGGCATATTTCCACATTGTTTTGGGTGTAGGAGTTATAGTTTATTTTGAACGCAGTCTAGACAGTCTGCCTCCTCATTATGCTGAGGTTTATTAATCTAACTAGCCTGGCCAGGCAGGGCAGACACTGTCAGTCAGACAATCTCACAGACTGACGTAGTAAAAAGAATGTACACCCTTACATTCAGTGTTACCGCAAACTTTATACCTATTTATAATTTTAAGGTGTACTTACTTTGTCTTGAAAAACATCTTAATTTGACTTCATTTGTCGACTGCAGTTTTTCTTATTTTATTTATTTATCTTTTTTAAAATATATATTATTGGTTGTCACTATTTCAATTCATAATCTTTTCTTTTGTATTTTGATTCATTTGTGTTGTGATTTTTTCTAGGTTTCTTTTGGAATTAGATATTAGTCTTTTTCCCTTTACTTCTTACACTCCTGGATATGTTTGCAGTTCTTTATTAAGCATCTTAATGAATTTAGATCCTCGTTTGATTTAAAGTCGCTAGTTACACTGTCATTCTTTTTCTTCCGTATCTTTTTCCCTACTCATTTTTCTGTTCAGTAGTCATTCCCCCCCCCCTCATCTCCTCTTGGTTTAGATTACCACTCAGCTGCATATCCTGCTCAAATGACTCCATGTCACCAGTCGTTGACTAATGTTGTTGGGTTGCCATGGAAACCACTAGGAAAAAGACAGAGCGCAGCAACAACAATGCGTCATGGTTGAAAATCCAGAAATCTGTTTGCTTGAGATGGTACCAAATATTATTATCAAGTTCTTCACTGTCCCTCCAAAAATAACATCTTTCTTCCGCAACAAGCTCAGTAAGTTATTATTATGCAAAACCTCAGAGTTTAAGCACCTAACAAGGCACCGTTAAATCATCCAGTTATTAAGCACATGGCACAACTTACCAAGACGAGGCCACCTGCTACGTCCAGACATTGACAGCTCAGGTGGCTTGGATGAGAGAACGACTATAGTGAGGCATGATGGGTAGCAACCCTGGAATCTATCAATGGCTGCAGAAAATCTGAGAGTGCATCAGAGGTTCATGATTACAGCCGTAAGCACACGTTCAACCCTGTAATGTCCAAGATTTTGTGGGAAAATTAAAAAACCGACTTAGAATCTGAACTTGAGATATTTTGCACCACTTCTAAGTATCTAGATGTGCAAATCTGGCAGACACTGATCCCCTAAAGACTCACAGGAGCAGTGAGGATTTGAACACCTATCAGATTTTTATTTGCAAAAAAAAAGAAAGAAAGAAAGTTGAGACATGTTTGTTACATTTTCCATCCGCTTAACAATTTTGCACCACTTTGTCTTGTCTAAAAATGAAATCCCAAATGTAGGCTGCTTGAGTTCGTGGGTTGCACCATGACAAAAAAAAAGTGAAGTTGAGGGGATATGCAACACTGAAATGAAGTAACTCAAGTTGTTCCCTGGATAATACAAGATCCGTTTTCTTTATTGCTAGAAATCACAGGAGCTGGACTGTTAAATGCTATCCACCTACTAAACCAAACATAAAGCTGCATATGCAGACAATGGTCTCCGTGGCTGTCTGTGTGAGTCTGCCCACCTCTAATGAGAAAGAAGCAGAAACGCAGAAGCAGAATCTTTCTGAGGCCTTCACAGCCGCCCGTCGATCTTCAAAGGACGGACTCTGACAGAAAAGCGCTCTGCCCGAGTCGTGTTGGGAGTGAATGTGGCAACGGTTGCACCGCTCTGACTGGTGGAACACTTAAGGTTTTTATGACCTGCTGCCATTTGGGGCTCTGGGACAGAGCGGCGCACAGACCACATAACTAATTAGGCTTGGCCATCACGGGCGTGTAAGGTTGGGGATTTGTGGACTGCGGGCTGTGGATGTGTCTGCATGAGTGAATAAGCTAGTGAGCCAGTAAATGTGTGCCGTGGGCTGTTGAACGTGTGAGTCCTGGACCAGGAGAATTGCGTCAGGCCGTCGTTTGTTCTCCATAAAGACTCCACGGACTCTTTCATGTAGAAGCTGCCGCCAGGCCTGGAAACTTTGACACAGGAGATAGAGACCCACAGCCAACCAAGACACACACACACACACACACACACACACACACTCTCACTACAGCTCACACACAGACACACACCAGATACTGCTCCTATCGGGGCTCAACCAAACACTCCTGCTGCTATCGTCTCATTTCTCTGACCCTCCTCTTCTTTCTTCTTCTTCTCTTCGTCAGAGAATCCCAAAGATAAATGGCCACGCACAGATATGAGAGGAGGGGGGCCAGGGGAGCGGCGAGGCGAATTGGGTGTCAGACGTGGAATGTGTGTGAACTGCACACTGCCTCCTATAAATCAGGGAGACAAGCGGGAGGAGGAGACAAAGAGGGAGAGAGAAAGCAGGACAGGAGAGAAGGCCAGTCAGCGTGAGGGAGTGATAGGAGGGATGACAAGATGAATGGGAGAGCAATGAGGGAGGAGGTACAGGTGCAAGAAAGGGTGCAAGTTGGGCTTGGATGAATGAGTCAGGAAGGTCATGGAGGGACAAATTAGAGTTTAATTTTCCAATAAAAAAAAGAAATACATTCGTTAAGGTCTACGGGTTGAAATTTCATTTTGTTTTGCCCGGTGCGAAGGCAGGCAGTCAGGATGCACCGATAACATCTTCTGACAATCAGATGATCTATGAATCATCAAAAGGGCTTTAAATGGAACATACGCCACTCCCTCAATAAGTCTCCCTTAAAACAGCTTTATGACTTGTAACCGATGTCTTTTTCAGATGGTAATAAATCTTAATTAACTTTTGATTTGTGCTCATTTCCACCCTTTGCTGAAGCAGTTAAATTGGTGCCAAACTCAACAAGTACATTCCTATTAACTCATGGTCTGGATTAGTTGGGAAGCCATAAAAAGAGGACAGCATGAAAAAAAGGGTCTAGGCGGCTCAAGTGAAGGTAAACCGTTGGCAAACATGATGTTATTAAAGGATACTGCTGAGAGAGCGTGTTGATGTTATAACAGACAGAACCTGATTAGCTGATTGCGTACTCTTTCCGTCCAGTTTAGATTTGATTGCTCAAAAATACGGTAGAAAATAAGAAAAAAAGCCCAACGACTCTCTTGATTCCCTCACAAAATGACTCACTCAGCACTAACATGTTTCTGACATTACATTCACAAACTTTGACATTCCATAATTGGATTTTCTGTTGTAGAACAATGACACTTGGATGAATATGGATTGAAACTCTTGAAATGTTTCTTTACAAAATAGCTGTAGCTCAACAGAATTGAGCTACAGCTGTGAAATCTTGGCCACAATTAGACTTAGGTCTGGACTTTGACTGGACCATTCTAATGCTTGAATATGAACAAGTGAAACAAATACACGGACACTTTTTGTAGTTTTTAGGAGGTTATTTTCAACGGCAAAATGATATCTTCTTGAATGGAGAATTTTAGGTCCAATGCAAGGTTTTGCGTTGTCTTTCATTAGCTGTGTTTTTTTCCTTTCATGTATATTTTATGGTAAGTAGGGCCATAAATATGTAGTGATATTTTTTCTATCCTCAAAAACTTCTTCCCATCATTAGACTTTGATAAACACAACAAGGGTTTTGACATAAGTTTTTATTTTTTTGTTGCTGGAAATAGATTAAAAAACAAATTTTTTATTCCAAAATAAAGTGAGACATTTGACCCATAGAGTTAGGACATTGTACATATTTTATTTAATGAAGGTAAATGTCTGAGATCAAAACAACATGTTCCTTTCTACTTTGTCTTTAAGACTGTGTCTTACCGACTTGGACGGTAAAATGAAAAGACTGAGTATTCTCATGGGAAAACACACTCTCTTTAAAAAGGCTTTTACTAAAGAGCACATCATGTGAATTATTTGTGTTTTAGTTAATAATCTTAACCAAAGTGCTGAAGCAGTTTGCGGGAAAATCGAAGAAAAAAAACATAATCAGGGACTTGTAAACTATGATTCGATCCATTCATCCATTTTCTTTACACCCTTGTCCCTTAGTGGGGTCGGGAGGGTTTCTGGTGCCTATCTCCAGCTAACGTTCCGGGCGAGAGTCGGGGTCCCCCTGGACTCAGTCTGTCTCAGGGCACTTGTCAACCAACTTTCGTGAAAGATCGTCTTTTCTGTGATCTCACCATTCTTCTAGATCATTCTGGCAGACTTTTCGGCCCTCTCTTCTTCACATCACTTTCATCGGGTAGCGCTCTTGACTTTAGGCAACTGCAGCGATTTAATTCTTTCCACTTTAGTCATTCTGCTCTAGATCAATATCCATTTCCGTGACCCAAGCCTCAGCTGTCAGACCCTCAAATTTAGCTTCCATGTCACCGTGGTACACTGACGAATCTCTGATTGACTCACAGACTGTAAAAGTACCCTGGTTCTGCGGTGGGAAAACGATCCTGTGCCATCAGCGCTCTGTCACCTTGCTTGACAGTTTGACAGTTTTTATGTTTTTGGGGGCTTAAATGCTGGGTTGTGCTTACAGAACGTAGTCATGTGTATTCTGGCCAAACATCCCGAAATTTGTTCCCGCATCTTCAAAGTGTACATTTAGAGAGACCTTGTGGCGTGCAGACATCTCAGAGTAAAAGGTTTTCTCTTGGGAACCTTTACAAAACAAATAACTCTGGTTTAGTATTCCCCAAAACGTCTGTTTTAACCCTTAGGGTCAATTTTGACCATTTTAGACATTTTGCAGCATTAAAAATACCTTATAAAGGCATCATTTTAGTGTGTGCAGGTGATAAACTTTACCACTCTTAAATTTAACCTCAATCTATTAAAATGGACTTTAGATTCAGAGATGAGGGTCAAACCAGGGATGATGGGGGTTTTAGGGAAGGTCAGTTTCTCACATTTCCTCTGATTCCTCCAGAGAAAGGCACCTGCTACTATTTGAAGGCCTAAAAGAGGGAAAAAATAAACTGTCTAAGAATGATTGTGTATTTCCCATGACACACAGAAACCAGGGTGGAGACACGTCCTCCAGTAGATCGACGTTAAACAGAGATTAAAACACATTCATGTGTCTGGATGGCCCAGTCAAAGTCCGGACCTACTGATCTGAACACGTGGCAAGATGTAAAAAAAACAAAAAAAACAAAAAAAAAAAATTAAATATTATATATATATATATATTCGATTTTCTGACAGAAATACACTATATCTAGCATGTACAAAATTCTCAAAC
>CAEGAF010027308.1:0-35456 GCA_903067075.1 Micropoecilia bifurca | reverse complement strand
AAATAAACAATTTTCAGAGGTCTGATATTTCTGTTTAAAATATTGTGGGGGTCACCAGAAAAATATGAAAATATAAATTGAGTCTTGTTTTATTCTCATTGTCTTCCAATCCAAACCATACATAGAATGAAATACAACCGTTGGTGTCTTCTCACCTCACCTTCCCCCCTTTACAATAAAAGCATACATTCGGGTGTGAAATACATACATTTTATCCACTAGAATATTTTCTTTCATTGATCATAATAATATTCACATTTTCTGAGAAACTGAATCGTTAGTTTAATCAGCTCTTACTTCAAAATTATAAGTAAGGACTTGAGATATGTTTCTCTTTTTAATGAATCTAATATTTCAGTTTCACTTTCTGAAATGAAAAAAATATGGAACTTTTTCAAGGTTTTCCAATTTATTTAAATGTGCATGTACTTTATAATTATGCACTGATTGCAGACCACCTACCATAATCTAGTATTCGGTCTACCACCTTTGTTTGTCCTTGGATGTTATTTTTTTTAAAATGTGCAAACTTGTTAATTATGCGCTTATTTTTCCTTTGTATACATTTTTCCTATTAGAGGAACACATCTGTGCAAAACTGAAAATCACTAATGGATGAACTGGCCAAGATTTTTGTAATGCACTCAAAACACTTGGCAATTTGTGGTATGAAACAAGTAGTTTTTCAGGTGCAAGAACAGATTGTCTTTCTCTGTCAGTCCATCAAAAAGACACATAACCCATAGAAGCTTGCGCCTCCACATTATCTCTGTTTATCCTTTGATTCATGTCATTTTACAGCAGTCAGTTTCCTCCATTTATACCATATGAATACTAAAAACTAGTATTCCCACCAAAAAATTGCATTTATAAAGAATGTAATTCTTACTTAAGTTTTACAATTTTGTGTGTAGATCCGAATTCAAGTAGATGGATTTTAACTATAACTAATGTATAAACACCCACAAGAAGAAAGCCTCAGTGCATGTAACTTCTTTGTTGTTCTTCCACAGTTGTGATGAAGCTGTGTGTACGTCTCCTGCAAAACGTAATCTTACACAGGTGATTAGGTGAGATTAGTTGTAAGTTTATCATGTACGACAGTAATTTTGGCAGTGGTCATGGCAAAGGGTTACAGTGCCACCCGTGTGTAGAGGCCTTAGTCCTCGATGCAGTGTTCGAGTTCCTGCATATTGACCTTTACTGCATGTCTTCCTCCTTTCTCACAACCTGCTTTGCTGTCTGACAACTGTTCATTAGACCACTAGAGCTGACAAGAGCTTTAAAAAAAGTTCTATGTTCTTCAGTAATTTCAAAAATATAATATGAGTTTCTATACTGCATTAGATTATTGCAAATCATGTCCGCAGCATTATTTCAAGGACCATGCCATGCAGTGTTTATCCTTTTGGGTTGTCATTAATGTCTTTGTTAATAATTTTCACAATAAGGTTAAAAGGAGTTCTAAATGTCTGTTATAAAACTGACCATGTTTAAACAATAAAAAAATCAATTCACAGAATCGACTGGACTGTAATAACAAAAGAAGATTCAGTGTTATTCACTATATTCACCATTGTTAACAGTGTGGAAGAGAGAGCTGAATACCATGTCAGTCTGTGAAAAGCATGAGTGAGATGTGTGGGTATAATACAGAGCAAGTGTTGTGTGGGTGTGTGGAAGAGTTACGTCATCAGTGATGCGTGAGCAGCAGAAACGCTACGGTCTCTCTTTGGAAAGTACCAGATTTGGCTTTACTGCAACAGATGCACATTCACGCACACAAACAGGAAACATTCATCAGTACAGTCTCCATCTGAGCATATATTCTATGGGCTCAAACATGGTCTGTAAATCTACCAAACAACTAATTTTACGTTATTTCTAACTACTTCATTCAACAAATATAGTTGTTTTTTTAATATAACCTTTTTATTTCTTATGATTTTCTTGTCTCGACCGAGCCAAGTTCTGGTGAAATGTAATGCTTAGACAAACCTGTCAACAAATACGTTGTTCATAAGGTCATTCATAAGCTTTCGAATGAGACATTTTTTCAGTCAGTAATTTATTGGCTAGAATTTTACAGCACAAAACTGGTCACCAGGTTCTTTTCAAATAAAATATTTCCCGTCTGTAATCTTCCTTCTGATTGTGCATGCTGCTTGATAGCAAATATCTTTACTAATACTGTTGATGCACATTTTACTTTAGCTATTTGTGCATGAGTGGACCAAGACATTAATTTTAGCTCACTTTACAATATGTATACAATGTAAAGCAGATAAATAATATCATTTATCAAAATCTTGGTAAAAAGCTTTCAGATATCCGTTACTTTAAGAAACTGATATGTTTAGAGACAGCAGAAACGTCCAGAACTGAAAATTATTTTTTAATTTGCATTGATGTAGGGGCAACATAAACATAAGCCTGTAATATAACACAAAAGTTGTATTATAGCTTTTCTTCATGTGATCTAAGTTAAAGGCAAAATACAATTTAAATTCTTCTTCTTACAAAAATATATTATTTTGTAAAGAAATCTATTGTCTTATGTACTCCCTACTGTAATTTTAGCTCTGATGTTACAGGTTTACTTGTAGTTCTTGAAGTTTTGCAAACTTTGAATGTGATGTTGAGTTTTAAATATCAAGCCCTTTCCCTGTTATAAAGCTTCCCATTTTTTGTCAGTGATAAAGATACCCTCTCTACTTTCAGGTCTCAGTTTTAAAAATGGCTTTTTTTTATAAAATGTATAGTCAGAGAGGCTTGGATAATATTCTCTTCGCTTTTGTACTGTTGTATATCTAGTAAGCTGCAGGTTTACTGACCGTTTTCGCTTATTCTGCTCTCTTTATTATTTCCACTGTCTGTATTATTTATAATTATTGCTGCTATTAACTTAAAGATGAATCACTATAAAGTACACCAAATGCCACAGTTTTTGACTGTGTGTCTTTTATGGACAGAGCCAATAACACAGCTACTATGCCAATAACTAACTATGTACCCTATTGTTCTTTTTTATATTGAAAGTACTTCTGGCTCAGTGATTCTTCATCTTGTTAAATGAGCCAAGGATAAAAACTATGGCTTCTATCTGTATATGTAGCTTCCCTCTTTCTCTATTAAAGTATTCAGATTTTTAATTCTGTTTTATTTCATGTTTCTTTTTTGCCCTCTCAACCTTGAGCCTCTTGCAGCAGATTTTTCCTCACACTCAGACTGCTTTTATCCTGTTTAATTGGCACTTTTATTTTCTTGTTTCCACATCCTTATAGCATGAAGAATTACTGTAAGTCATCTGCTTTGCTTGCTATTTTTTTTACCAAGTGGCAGTAAATGATCATCTGAATATTACATTTGATTACATCAAAGCTGAACTGGATTCGATGCAATGTAATCTGAATCTGACTAAAATATTGGATTGTAGTAGAATGTTGCTGTATATGTTGTAGAGCCCAAATTCCAATGATTAGGATGTTGTGTTTTAAATAAAGAACAGAATACGACAATTTGCAAATCCATTTCAACCTGTATTTAATTTAATATACTACAAAGACTAGATGCTTTATGTCCAAAAGGAAACCCTTATTGTGGTTTTGCAAATATTCACTCATTTGGAATTTGATGCTTGCAACAGGTTGCAAAAAAGTTGCAACAGGGTCAACTAAAGACTAGGAAAGTTGAGGAATGCTCAAAAATACTTCTATAGGTGAACAGGTTTATTGGAAACAGATAAGTGTCATGACTGGGTATAATTCAGTTCATTGTCAGTGACCACAGTTCATTACTACATTGACAATGGAGTAAAAGCTCTACCATACAAAGCAAAAGCCATACTGTATATCAGCAATATCCACAAATATCATCAGCTTTTGTGAAATGGATTGATGTAAAGGGCAAAAATGTCCTGTGGTCTGTTGAGTCCACATTTCAATTTATTTTTGGAAACAATGGACGTTATGTCCTCTGTATCAACGATACAAAGTACCCTGGATTTTTATCAAAGCAAAGTTCAAAAGCCAAAATCTGTGATGGTATGGGGATGTGTTAATGCTCATGGCAGGTAACTCAGATCTGTGAAGGCATCATTGATGCTCACATTCTGCAGCATGGCTTTGTGGTAAAGGTGTGCAGGTATTAGACTGGCCTGCCCGTTGTCCAGACCTGTTTTCCATTGGAAATGTGTAGAGCATTATGAAGTGCAAAATGTAACAAAGGTAACCCTGGACTGTTGGGCATCTGAAGTTGTAAATCAAGCAAGAAGGAAAAGTAATTCCAATACATATCTTCAGTAATTATTGTCCTCAGTTCTCAAATGCCTTTTAAGTGTTAATATACCATGTGATGTAACAAAGTGGTAAATATGGGTCTTTCCAAAATTTTTGCCATGTGTTGCAGGCATCAAAATCCAACTAAGAAAGTTAATATTTGGAAAACAAAACATCCTTTTAAACACTGCATATATTGTCTGTAGTGAATTTCATTAACTATAGGTTGAAAAGGATTTGCAAATCATTGTATTGTGTTTTATTTAGGTTTTACACAGTGTCCCAACTTCACTGGAATTGGAGTTGTAAACTGGAACTATATAAATAAGCTGCAACAACTCTGAATTTACATTTTGTTCATGGCTGCCTAAGATGTTAATCCCAACTGTATAAGAATGTTACCAGAAGCATAAAGACTCTGCACAAATAGTATTGTGCCTTATTTTTTTTAAATGAAGTAAATCCCAGTTCTTTTTACTCCCCCCCAAAAAAAAACCAAACAAACAAAGTCACACTGAAGCCGATCACCATGCAGAGAAACCTTACCAGATAAGTGATTGAAGCTTGACACTCATAGAGAGTGACAGAGGGCAGAAAGGTGATGGAGCCATGCAAACGCCTTCACACAGTGGGGAAGTCTGAGGTGGAGTTAACCCCAAAGACTTTTGGCTCATGTAGAACTAAACTTTCTTGTCCACAGTTCAGACAAGTAATCTGCCTTATGCTTCTGCAAGAACTCTGTTTGTAAATCACATTTTACATTCATGTTGGATGTTCATCTAAACCTAGTTAATGGAGGGACCAAAACTCACATTTCTCCATAATAGGATGACAATATACCTATCAGGTTCATTCAATTGTATATCACGAAAGGACGTACAATGAAACATTTTAATGCTCTTTGCAAAGCTGGACTCCGTATGAAACTTGCACGCCTGAACCTTTCAGTGTCTCTTTTTCCATTTCTCCACCTGTCTGTCTCTAAAGTAGGCAAACTGAAATGAAGAAAACTGAAGAGAAGTATTTATCTCACTCTCATTTTAATTACACAGACATGCTGGGGAATCAGCAGAGATAAAAAGGCTTCAACTGTTGGATAAGATTGAATTTAACAGCAACAACAAATTACTCACAAAAGCATTAAAACAAACACACACACACACACACCTCTGACGTTGACCCTTGAGGAAGGCAAAGCAGTTTTTCCCCGGCATGGTTTTCTCGGGAGAAGAGCCAGAACTATTTGGGGACACAGCCTGCATGGAGATGTTTCACTGTCCCCTCTAGGTTAGAGTGCTTGAGTTTTTGCAGGGCTACCAGGTAATCTATACAGTAACCTGATCACTCATGCTTTGTCGGTGTCATTAATTTTACATATGTACCGCAAGAAGGGAAACTATGGACTAACAATACTCTAGGTGGAACCAAAGCGTAGACGGAGTAGTGAAAGAATTCATGCTGGAAACTGCAGAAGAGTTGCAATTGAGGTGGAAGTTTAAATTGACTGAACTTACATAGTGCTTTTCCGATCATTTTGACCAGTCAAAGCACTTTACAGTAACATCACATTCTATGTGTACATAATCCCAAAAGGATTAACTATTTAAGGTTTTCTTTTTTTTCTTTTTTTTTTGTGAAGTCTAATTATTTACAGAAAAATTCAAAGTAGAAATACATTTAAGTTTTTCCAGTCTACCTTTTAGTAATCTGTTTGGTTTGCAAGGTTTCTTTATGAATAACTGTCAGTGAATTGTACAACATTTTCAGGAGAGTGTGGTGTCTCTTCCTCACTGGGCATCATTCTGGAGCACTGCACAAGTCTCTGAAGCCACCCAGTCCTTTTTTGGCTGATGAGTGACCGCTGCTATCTTCCATGCTAAAAATACTCTTAAAGAAACAGCATCAACAAGAGCCTTAGTGGCTCGTCTTTCAGTTTTTATCTAGTTTTTTCTCCCCACTGGTCCCTCCCCCACCACTTGCCATGGAAAAACTCGGAGGATAACAGCGTTCATGCCCACAAATCCTTCAAATCAGTGTACAGGATATCGCAGCGGATCAGAGACCGTGGCAAAGAGGGAAAAAAGGATGAGAGGGAATGAAAATGAGATGGTGTAATGCATAAACACATCTAGTCTGACTAGGAGCGATGACACTTAATTCAATTTTAGAACGATTTAGGGAAGTAACTGAAGGGCAGTTATAGTCACACAAGCAAGAAAAACCGATTCATTTATGCCTCCTGTATGTTGAAAGAGCAAAAATTTATCCTCTTCAATACTGATAGAAACCTTTATTATTGACAAATGCTTGGACTGAGAATTCAATTTCTACTATCTTTCTTGGTCCTTCATTTATTTTGTATCTTGCGATAAAAGGGAAGTGTACTGTGACCACTGTAACTTACTTTTTTGTACAATTGGTGTTCCCAAAAAAACATAAAAACAAGTGCAAATTTCAGCCACACATAAGTAGGAAAACTGAAATATTCCAAATGTATTCATTGGTTTACCTAGAGTTATAATGCGTGCTAATTTGACATAGGAATGTTTGTGGTGCAGTGATAATGTCTAGACAGCAGGGTGTATATAATTGAAGAGGTGTAAAAGAAGACTGGGTCTTGCACTCTCAAAAGCCGCAGGGGTTTGCAGTGTCAGATATAACTTATGGTCAGAATACATGCAGGTGCAAGTCTTTCTAGATGTACAGGTTCAACTTTTTAAAAATGCATTAACTAACCAATTAGTTATTGAATTGTTGTTTTTACCACTTCTGGTATTGGACAAATTGTAGCCTGAGATGATTCTACAAATAATTTTAGATGCAATTAAGGTTGATTTAAATGCTTTTCATAAAAATGTGAGTTAAATTAACATTTAGCAATCCTATGAACTTCATCAGATTGTTTTGACAGATTAAAAAAGGAGAAACATTTATTAAAGCCTTTAAATGTGTTTTTAAGCGTCTCATAAAATATTTCTTCTAATTTTTGAAAATATGAAACAGACGGAGAAATATGTCTGTTTCCTAAACAAAGAAAATGTGTAACAAAACCAATTTATTTCAGAACAACTTTGTCTTTGACTTTCTTGTTACGACTCTGGAAAGCTGCTTTTAAAATAGTGAAAATGACCTCCATAGGGACATAAACTCTCATGCGTGCGTGTGCATGTGTGTGCGTGAGTGTGCGATTTCCAAGATGGGGTGCACAGAATAATGACAAGCATCTCTTTCTGGTGTGCTTTTCATCAGGGAGTAATGTTGTATACTCCAATATCACCTTCACTGGCATCTTCCTGGTGTCTCAGTTCAACAGCAAAGGAAACTGTCTGGTCTGCTTATGTGCACACCTTCACAGAGCTGCATGTCCGTACCTGGGAGTGATCATGTGTGCAATTGAGTATGCACACTGTACTGAACCTGCTCTAGGAGAGGATCCATTCTCTCATCAAATATTCACCAACAAGCACAGGGACCTAGCTGGCTGCTGCTGTAATGCACACACACACATCGCTGTGTTATGGCTCTCTGATATATTCAACAAGAAAAAATAGGTCTTGGAAAATTGTGGAACAGTCTATTTTGTGATTCATTTGTCAAGTTTATGCAGCTCCTGACTTCTGTTTGTGTGAATTCTAAGTAAAAATGGCTAACCAACACTTGTGAAAGAACACTTTTTATGTCTGCTTTAAAAACATTATAAGTCTCTCTGGCAGGTTTCTAAGTCTTAGTCAGTGTAATGTGTTTTTTTATTATTATTATTTTGGCCTTGCATTGCCTTCTTTTGTCAGTTAGACAATCTCTTGCTCTGTGCTCTGGCTACAACATCTGGATGTAATAGAGCACACCCTTTCATGTGGGTATGTTTTGTTTTTTGCCAAACTAGATTCAGGATAGTATTATTACAAAGGGATTCAGTAATGTCTTTAGTGATTTAAGTCAAGTGCAGTAAATGAACCTGATGTTGTCAAGACACAACAGCAGAAAAAAATAAAATACATAACCAAATACACATGTTCTACTTGCAATTATGGAAACATTAGTAAGCAATGTGTGTGCGAACAACTGATACATGTTCACTAGTTAGAGTGAATTTGTAATGATGCTGATGATTGGCAATAATATAATGATACAGTGAGTTACATATATTTGAGACACATATACTCTATTCACTTATACTGTGCTAAACCTAGAGGACATTTCCAATCTTTTTACAAATGCCACAAAGGGTGAGCAATCTGCTTAAGACTTTTAATGAGATCACTCATTTAAATCCTTGCTTTCTCTGTGCATAATTCTGTCTTCAGTTTCAACATGTGTTGGCACTGTGCAACCTTCAGCAGTATCTCTCGGTTTTCAGTCGCATGCCTAATTCCATATCGGGGAAATTCTTCAGCTCCCTCTTCTTTTCTTCATGTATTATCTCTGTGTTGCAGTTGGAAATTCGTTGTGTTTTGTCTTCAGTAATGTTTAAATTCCTAAATCTTAGCATTCTCTTTTGTATGAGGCTAATGCTAGAAAGGTTAATTAATAGATTCTCAGTCTATGATCTGCTTTGGGTTTTTGTGTCCTTGATTTTTAAAACACGTCTTTCCAAAGGACATTCTTGTACGTGGCTAATAACCATAGTTGTTTTGTTCATTACGCTATTTCCTTCCCTACTTGTTGACAAAAAATATCTAAAAAATTCAGTTGCATTTTCAGATAAAATGCTGTTTTGATGTAATAAACTTAAGTATGTTTGTGCACATTGTTTGGGGTCTCCTGCAAGAGGGTTTTGTTGTTGCACTTCAACATGTTTTAAAAGGTCTTATGCACTTACTTGCAAAAGTATTGATACTATTTGAATTTTGTATTTATCATATTACAACCATAAGCTCCAAAGGATTTCATTGGGATTTTATATGATAGAAAATCAGGACGTTGTAAGAACTGTAGATACACGGTAAGAAAAAATGCTCTGTCAGCTTGACTCAGTCTAGTTTCCTTGTTGCTTTGAGTTTGATTTGACTTTGATTTTTGCAGCCTCTGCAGACTGGATTAATGTTCTCCTTGCCCAGCCTGTCAGTTTAGGTGCATGGTAATATCTTGATATGTTTGATGTGCTATACTGTAGTCTTAAATTTTTCAGATGATGGACAGTGCTCCATACAATGTTTAGAGCTTGGGATATAATTTTGTAACTTTAACCTATGATAAATATCTCCCCATTTTTATCCCTATTAATTAAATGATTTTTGAAGGCATTGAATTTTGTTATTTTGGAGTTTCAGAGTATATGGGGCTAAAAGCAGGATGGCCCATTTTGTTGACCTATTATGTAAAAGTTTAATAAAATATGCTGAGGTTTGTGTAGACATATTGATAAAAATGTCGAAGTGATATACATATGTATTGGTATAAAAAAACAGAACATACGGTCCTACTTTTTAATCCTGTGATCCTTGCAAATTATATTAGTATACTTATATTTGCGTATACTGTATATTTCTAGATTCCCTGTTTTTTTACTGCATCATAGAGTTAGTATTTTTTTAAACATGTGCTGTTGGTTGCTAAACAACACTGGCCAGCTGTCAGGGCTGAGAGAGTGCAAGGGTTAGTGTGACGTAACAACCAAAAGGGATAAAGGGAGGGATTAACACAATGGACAAACCCCTGCAGACACACTAGTGATTACATCCAACTTAATGATGCTTCATCTACCTTGTCACACTCATGCATACAGATTAATGACCCAAGTATCACTGTCACTGATCATAAGATGCTTTAGTGTGTGCAAACAGACACATTTATTGTATTTTTTTTTGTTCCATGTCATGTTTGTTTTTAAAAAAAAATGTTCTAAAAATTAAAGCATGCAAAAACAAAAGATATTAAGCAGTCTTTATGTATTCCATTTCATGTATTTCAAGACGCATTCTTTCCTTTGACAGATTTTGAGATCACATAGATGGGCACAAATGTAATTCTAAATTTACAAGTCCCTAGAAAGGCTAAGCAAAGCCCCAAGGTGATAAGACACAAAGCTCCTCATCAGACACCTTCCTGCATGTTCCTCTTTTCTCACAGCCCTGTTCCTCTCCTCTTTCTTCACTGCTTCATGCACTTCACACTTTTCCTTCTCACTGGCTTATTCTTGGTTTCCTGTTTTCCCTCGGCTCTCAGTGGTAGGAAAAAGCCAGATGATCTACACCTCCCATCTATCTCACTTTCGCCCATGTCCTCTCTCTAAAGCCTTTTGTGTCCTGTGAGGCATAAGAGCTGTGGAAAACATCAGAGGATGAGGGGTAGGCATCTTTTATACATGCACAGGTTCTCTTAGGAATGGTAAAGAAGCAAATATACGTGCATTTTAGTGAATTATTGAGCATGAATAAGTTGTATTTTTTTCACTCTCTCATAAAGGAGTAGTGTGTCAGTTGTTAAGAAAAAAGAAGAAACATTTATCATGGACAACAGCTGATTAAACAGACACATGCATAGGGGGTCACTGTCACCTCCCCTGCTGCTGATTATCTAACATGGAGGGTGCCAAGGGAAAATATTGTACCTCCGAGACAGCTGTGTCAGCAAGATAGCTCACTGCACATGTTGACACACAGCTGCTTGTCTGCTGTGTTTCGATGTTCATGTTGTTTCAGAAAACCCAAACATGCTTTGTCTTGTATCAATGCCATCCAAATGTACCATAATCTCTGTAGCACCTTCAAGAAAACACTCTTTCCCCCCTGAATATGGTCAGCATTAGAAACCACAATTTGCCTTCTCCTTGTGTTTTTCCATACTTCTCCTAAGTTATGACAATCAACTCCTCCATTTGTCTGAATGTGAGGACCTATCCAAACAATGTGTACATAAAATCTCAGTGCCACTTTACGACTTGTCGATATAGACAGCAGCTGTTGTAAAAAAACAAATAGGATTAAGGCCCAGTCTCAGCAGATTCCCCTGGATGTGTGGTCAAAGCCCCCATATCCAGGCTTGGATGATGGCCGAGTTTAAGGAAGGTAGCTGTTCAGTTAGTTTTAGGTCACTCCAAGGATGGACGAGAGTACTGTTCTTTCTGTCGCATTTGGAGTTGGATGTCTGGCTTGTCCCAACTTTTCATCACAATGGAAAAGATTGTTAATAAGAGGGGGATCTTGAAATGAGTCAAGTGCTCCTCCACAGTGGGTTAAAGAAGAAATGCTACCTCAGAACAACCTCACATAAAATGTAAAAAATAGGTAGCTTATTCAGGACATAGACATTTTTACACAAGCAAACAAAAAAAAAATAGGTGTTGAAATTCTTAATCTTAGGAGAAAATACTAGATCACTGAGATCAGCTTTTGAAGGACTTGCGGCGCCGGTACTGCTTGGAAGAAATTGGAAGCACAACAAACGAGGATCAAACGATTCAACGTATGTAAGGATCAATCTTTTCAAAAAAGATTATAAGAAAAGCTAAACTCGAAATACTAGAATGCTTGAAAATACTGGCGAGGTTAATTATCCAGCAAAGAGTCCTACGCTCCCCCAAAGTCTTGATGAGGTGATTACTGACAGATGTATAGGCTGCTTAGAGTCAGAAATGCCCTGATCCTTTGTCAGTGTGAGACTCATTCAAAATTACGCCAGAATCCTGACAGTTGTGCTGTGGGTTGCAGCCTCCTCTTGTTAGCCCTTTCTGATTCTCATGCTTAACTGAGCACAACAAAGTGCAACAAGCCTATTGATTAAGTTTTATTGAGCGGATTAAGGTGCAAAGCAATCCAGAAAAAAAATCATAGGAGAATGAGTTAGTTAGATTATTTTTACTAAATCACTATTCTTACTTTGTTGCAATGAAATATGCAGTGATGTTGCAGTCGAGTATGAACTGCTGCAAGCATTTAGAGATCCATTTCTTTTCGTTATTCTTCCACCACCTCTAATTTCACCTTCCTTTTGTGTCATTTTCACTTATAATAAACTGTTCTGATGCAAAAACTGCTGACATAAACAGATCTGAGAGGGGTGTTTATTTAGAGCCGAGTTAAAAGGAATGATCTTTACACAGCCGCTGAAACATGATAAAGCCTGGTAATGGAATGACCTTTGATGTCTTAATCTCTGTGTAGGTTGGTTAAAAGGTTAATAGTGTTTCATCACATCATGCTCACATCTTCAGACAGTTTTCCATAAATTCCCTATAACATGTAGTGGGTAACACATTCAAAGTAGCTTTTCATCAGTCATAAAAGCTGGCCATCAGGCATAGTTGTACAGGAAGCGAAGATCCTCCAAGAAGTCAAATGCAATCTCGAGCCTAACCCGAATAATCAGTCCATTTGTGTACATTACAATCTGCATATTCAGTGACTACAAAGACCTTTGGCTCCAGAGACCTATGTATCAAGCTCATAGTATTTAAATCTGATATAGAGAAAAGAGGGAGCTTTGAAGAGGAAGCTAGTTGAACTGGTTCAGAGCCTGTTGCTATGGTAGCCATGTGGAATAAATCAGCAGCATGAATTGCATTCACAGATGCCTTCAGCACCCTGCCGACTCAGGTGGACCAAGACAGAATATGAATGAGTTATAGGGTCCTAGAGAGCTCTCAGAAAGGGGGGAAGAAAAATTCCAACTAGTTGTTGGAAGTTCATATATTTTCTTTTGTTTATCTAAATTCCTTACAACACTGATGTAGTTCATTTACACTGATTCTACCTGCTCTTTTGCAATAGGACTGTAAAGTCTCTAAGTTGTCCGACAAATGTGATGAGACCATAAGAGGGCAAACACAGAGACACGCTTGACATAATGTGTCCACTCTTGCCCAGAGTCAACTCTGAATAAGCAGCTCATCCAACACTGAGACGTTTTAACCTTAACAAAACTAGAAATAGAAACTTTCAAATCCAAACTCTACAGACTGCTTGCACACATCAATTCTATCCGTGACATAGAATTGTTGGATCTGCAAATTAGCCAGTAACTAAAAGATCTAGTGGTAACTTTGTTTGTACACTTACCAAAGAAACCTTAATTGTAGATACTGTAATGGGAACATGGAAGAATGTAAAACATGTTGTTTTTATTATTTCTTTCTTGATATGTGTGCATGAGCTTAGAATATCATTTATTAATTCTTTCTGTAAACCAGGTAACAGCAAGGAAGAAGAGTAGTCCTGTTTTTAATTGCAGGTTTTTTAAGGGTAAAATCTACACGCATATCACAATATTGAGGTTTTACCATTGGAATAGTTAAGGAATATAATGCTGATATAAACTTTTGACAGATGTCTTACCACATTATGAATACCCCTTAAATGCAGTCAAAACAGTCGAGATAGAAATCAATAAATAATGCACAAACTGAGAAAAGGCATACATGACCCTACTGAGTACAGAAATTAGCACAACTAGTACAAGCTTTCAGACAAAACATCTGGTTGATTCTATCATCTTAGAATCAAATGAATATTCATATCTCTTCTGTTTTGCTAATTACATGCCTGAATGTCTGCTGAAACATTTATTTGTTTCTTTTTTTTACCCAGAGGAAAGTTAGATTTAACTACTTGTGATAACTATGCCTCTCATCTGCAACATCAGATGGTTTGTCAATCAAAAGGGGACTTGATATAGGAGGAACAAAACGTCACAAGAGAAGGAAAAATTACAATTTGATTACATAGATATAACCAGATCTACACAGAAATAACCTCAAAGCAAATACAAAACACAATACGCACAACTGACTCACTTGACTAAACCTTCAGCAGTAGCAGTGGTAAGAGTAGTTAAATTAAAAAAAATCCACTGGTAAGATATTTTTTATGTATTAAAATAGGTTTTACAAGTGCATAAATAGTATTTGTATTCTTGGGGGGTCATAATTATATTTGAAACATGCCTCAAAATACCCATGACAGTGGCATTGCAACAGCAGATACTAGATAAATACAAACACTATTATATGACAATGAACAATGTTTCTTACTGCCTATTATTCAAGCAGAGTAAACTTCTGACATTTTAGGTCACATATGATTACTAAAGTTAGTTGTATTTGCTAAATGCCAGATTGTTATTTTTTTGTTATTTATTCCTTTCTTGAAAGTCAAAAGTTTACACACACAAAGAATATTATTACTTTACACAATCTGATATAGCCTGTACTTGGTAAGCTCTGCTTATAAAAAGTTGTAAATTCCGGCAAATTGTAGTAAAAAGCCTCCTGAAGAATACTCAAAATATTTGACGAAAGTCATACAGATTAAATGTTTTGTTACCAAATACTAAGAAGATTTAAGTGAACTTCTGAATTTAAAAAAAATCTATGTAAATTACATTTATCTAATTATAACATTTAGCAAGCAGAACTAACTTTGGTAATCCCAAATTAACTAAAACAGGAAAAGTTTAAAGTGATTTAATGTCAGACAACAAGTACACAATGGAAAACGTTTGTGTGTCTTTCTTTTACTATGTATGTAAACATCTTGTTAAACTGTGTATTCTAGTGAACGTTATAACCACACATACTGCTTATGGTCTCACCATATCAACTCATAGCGTTATGACCATACAAACAGAACAACAATCTATCTTCCAGTTTTTGACATTATTACATCAAAAAACCTCAGTGTAAAAATAAAGAAAATAATTTACCATGCAACTAAAAATTATGTCTGACATTATAATTTCTTTTCTCATATTTTACAGAAAATGTCATTACTGCCACTCAGTGAAGTGTTGAGAAAGGCTGAGATTTAAAGAAGCAGTCTTGCAGGGTCCTGATCGATCAGCCTACATGGCGTGTCTCACTGATCAGAGGAAACTTTACACAATTTTGTCCATCTTTTTCCATGAGAGTCTCTTTTCTGTGCTAATGGTGATGTTTGTGTGTGTTCCTCTGGGGTCTACAGTAAATAATAGGGTTACATCACTGAAAAAGACAAGATGTGACTTTTCAATGAAGCATAAAAGACCTCAATGGTAAATGCAGCTACAATTGTAAGGCAATCTGCTACTCTATCTCTTGCAGCTCTTGTTGAATGTACAGCGTATACTTCTTAGATGGTGCAAACACAGAGTATGAACTTTACAAAGTGGTGTGTGTGTGTTTATGTGTAGTGAGTCTTTGTTGTCCTCAGGTGTCAAAAGTGTGCCTGGGAGCTCTGTGGGAGTTCTCCTCTCCCCTTCCTTTTCCTTTCTTCTCACCACCTAAAGAAACATACTTCCTTTTGGTCTTTTTGCGTTTCTTATCAGAGCACCACACTCTCTCGCAGTATTCCTCCACTTTCTGAGCATCACCGTAACCAATTAGCTGGAGAAACTCCTTGTACCAGAGCCTGGAGTTGGATGCTGGGACTGAGGGTGGTTGCAGAGATCGAGGGTTGACGCTGGGGGCAGGTGCAGGAAGTAGGATAGAGTGGCATTGAGCTGAAACTCCGTCTCCGTCGTTAGGCTTGTGCATTGCCGTCTGAAGAATCTCTTCTCGGAGCACATGCAGGTTGACCCGCAGTAATGTGTGCACATATCCGTGTTCCACAGTCTGACACACGTACATGCCAGCGTCAGAGCTCTTCACGTGTAAGAACAGAAGCCCGTGAGACGTCACCATGACTCGTTCATCACCTCGTACCTGTAAAAAAAATTTTAAATTATATTAATTATTCAGCTGAGGGGGATTCAGAAATACATGGCACTACTACTGGATTAGCTTTTCACCCAAGAAGAATCTATTTTACATTCAGAGTCAAGGAAGGGCGGCACTTAATCAGCTCACTCAGTACAATGACTGATGCCTTTTGTGAACTCTTTCTGTTGCCCTATAGAGTACATGTGACAAAAAGTAGGATATTTAATCTATTTGTTTGGATATTATTTCAATGGTGATGTGTTGGAGTGTTGAAAAGTGGAGCAGAATAAAATTGTTCGGGGTGTTTATCTTCTCTTAAAAATATGCTACATAATGAAAACATCAGTTTACTGACACCTAAAGACAATGATGACAACTACAAGTATGTCCAAAATATCACCCTAAATTCAATTTATTTAAAAAAAATTTGTTGAAAGAGAAACTTTTTTTCTTCCATTTTTCTTTGTGGAAGGAAAATGTATGGAAGAACATTTTTGAAGAAGCCACTGCATGCTTGAGACGACTATAAAGTGAAGCCTTTAAATATGTTTCACGGAGATTCACAAAATGGATTATGGCAGAAGTCACTGCTTCTGCCTCTGCCATTGCCTGCAGTGTGTGTTTAAGCGCAAACACACTCTGCAGGACATGCAGATATATCCAGGAAATAGGCTACAAATGTTCTGTCCCTTGGGTTAAGCCACTCTGGAACCATAGACATCAGTATATAAAAATACTACCAATGCCTGATTTGTTGACCATAGTAGCCTTGTCTAGTAAACCTAAAGTTCACAGATTTGCAATAAATTGTCAGGTTGATGATGAAAAACCCCAGGCACAAACTGAAGGCCACTATTAAAATAACCTGGGCTTTCTTAATAGCTAAGCAGAGTCTCTGGTTAATCGCACAACTAGTAACCGACTGTATGTACTTTTATTAATTTGTTATACTTTTAATTATGCTGCATTGACATAAAAATAAGTTGTACAAATTTTATCAAGCAGCTAAAATACCAAAACATTTGTGGAAAACAAACAATGGTTACCTCATGTTTTTCCTCTCCTTTCTCCAAGAACCAGAGGACCTTAGCTTGAAGTGATCGAGGGACACATTCCAGTAAAGTGGTGTTGCTCTCAATGCTGTACATTAGCTTCTCCTCAGCCCTTTGCCACTGTTCATCTACACTCAGACACGCAGACACATATAATAAAAGACTGAGAGGTAGGACTGATGGCAATGGACTGCAGTGAACTTTCATTATGTGTCTAATGTAAAGCTGTTGTTTTTTCTGCCACGGTACAAGCACGCTGACCTTACGGTAACCTCCAACTAAAATAGCACACGAAGACAGTCCTTGAGACCCCATACACACATATAAACACATTTCACAGCAATTTTATACACTAACCATCAATTTGCAGTCCATTGCACAGCTGTACGGCGTTGCCATGGCGAACATCCTGTCGCCTGAATCGTCTGCTGCAAAAAGAAAACCAAAGATGGAATCATTTTTAACATGTGATGAAGGCAGGATAGATGAAAGAAACTGAAACACAGAAATTAAAAGTGAGAGAGTGAAGGAGGGAAAGATGAAAGCAAGACATGGTGGATCAAGTGCATACTGATAGGCCTTACATAACACCTGACTGTCATGTCTGTGAGTGATAATGATTTGGTAAACCAAGATCATATTTGTTTTTCTTTTAAACAAGAAGATTTACTATGATATTTTATTTCATCTGCTGTGTTAGTGTGTGAACTGTTACCTCTTGGTGTAAACTCCAGCTGGGTAATATCTGGAGCAGGTGAGACCATCCCAGGCACAGTATGGGTCTCTAGCCAGACAGCAGTCAGCACATGCTGAACCGTAGAGGTCACACTGATGTAGTCTGACTTGTGCAACACCGACTTCTGACCCCACATACAGCTGTTGCTGTGGAACCAAAGATGTAGATCATCAGCTAATTAGTTGTTCTGGAATCAGATCTTTGCATTTTTATTTCATCTTGTTTTCATTCAACTGAGTCACTTAACCAAAAATAGGTAGAGGCTAAAATAAGCTGGAGGTCATATAAATAATCTCACTGCCGTCTTGTGCATATTGTTCCGCTGTTGTCATCTTGTGGCAGAACTATGCAACTGCATATAGATGCACGATAAATATTTATAGGATATCTTACCCTTTTGGGTGATATTATGATCTCTTTGATTGGAGCTGGGACCTGCAAAGAAAATGCATAATTTTGTATTTAAAAATGCAACTGAATAGTATAATCATGGTATAATATAAATAAACAGTGGTGACATTTCTAAAATGATTCTAGGTTTTCTTCCATAATTGTCACCCAGATTTATGAATCTTAAAACTAGCAGAAACTTCTAATTGTCAGCTAATTGTTATATGTAGAATGTCATGCAAAATAAATAATATTCTGGGCTAACAATGCAGGACCCTGAGTCTGCTAGGGCTCCAATTAATTATTTTGATTTTTTTCCAATGAACGCATGTTTTACAAACATTGAACTTTACATGAATTTCATAGGTCCATATCAAGTGAGGTATTTTCATATTGTTGAATTTTTACGAACTTAAGTATTTGAAAATTTTATTTTTTCAGGAACAACATGAAGAGAACCTTTTCATTTGATAATTCATCAAATTCCTACCAGTTGACTTGGAGTATTACTTAGATATCAATGTACTGTAGTAAGAGTAAAATAAGTATTTTGTGAATAGTTAACCAAAACTGGCTACATGTGTCCATGTCTTTCTAATTTTGGCCCTGCTAACAGCCCTTGTAATTTTACAAAGACAAACTAAAGCATGTTTTGTTGAGGTACTTTGCTATGCGGCACTACAAAGTAGTGGGCAATGGTAAAATGGAAGAAAAATAATACTGCATGGTTTTCTACATCATTTACAAGTACAAATCTAAAATGTGGGTATGCATTTCCATCTCTGGGTGAATATTTCATAGAGCTTTTACTGTAATGTCTCAATCAGCTTTATACATTTTGACCATTCTCCTGTGCAATGTACCTTCCTCAGACTAAAGTTTTAATCCATGAACCATCATTTTCAGGTATTGTCAGAAATTCTCAACAGGATGGATCTAAGCCCTTCTAGCATGTTTCAGGCCATGCGTATCATCCTGCTTCAGGCATCCCACCCACGGGGATTGTGAGCATTTTGACACCCACACGTTTCCCCATGACTGGATTCAACACCCAGCCATTTTTCTACCGTTTTAAACAAAAGCTTTTCTGCCGACGCTTTGTCTCTGTCCGTGTCTCTGGATCTGCAGCGTCAGCAGCGAGAGTGCTTGCCTCCTCGCCTCCCCCTCCCACTCCCGTTCCTTGAAACTCAACACCAGCTTTGAGTTAGACAGGTATTGTGCTAAAAAGTGCATGCCTGTCGACATTTGCTCATGAGGAGGCGCACCTTTCTGTGAACTGGTATTGTTTCCAGTTAGGTATCCTAACATAATGTGCTTTCCCTGCCTTGGGCATGACAACTCTGTGCAAATAGTGGTACATATTAAATTGAAATGAATAATGTGAAACCTATATGTGTCCTTGTGGAGTTCCAAGTGTATTGCAGACTTGGGATTGGAGGGGAGGAGGTGCAGGTAGTTATTTTTTTGTGAATGAATAAGAAGGAAATATGGCTTTGTTTCAAATGTGCAGAAGAAGCCGGTGAGGTTGTGTGATCCAGTTGAGGGGTCATCACAGTGTCTGGAGATGGGCTCCTGTACTTAATGTTATTCAAGCTCCTCCGAACTATTGCTGGGTCATTAGCTGAGAAGCTGCTTTTTATATTATCACTTTAGGTTCCCAGCTCTCAGCTTCCCTGATCTTCCTGGTCAGTTTTTTTATTGCCTGGTCCTCACTGCTGTAAGCCTCATAAAAAATCATTGGTCGAACACATCTCTCTAAACTTCAGAGTAAAGGACGGTTTGTTGTCATATGTGCAAAAGATTTTTAGAAGCATCTACATGTCATCACAAAATTGATGTATGACGACAGTTTCAGCTAGCTTGTCCAGATAAGCTGTTGCAACTATAAAAACCTTCCAGGCTGTGCAGCCAAAGCAGGTCTGTTATATCAGTTTCATTTAGTTCCACTTTCTAACAGTTTTAACCCCAGAATTAGAGGTTTTCACTTTGTGCCTATAAATTAGGGAAATAAGATGAAGCAGAGAGAGACCCAGGGATCCTAAAACTACATGTGGGACCACATGGTTCTTTTTGTGCTCTTTAGCAGTGGTCCAGTGTGTTTTCATCCTCTGTGGGACAATTGATATGCTGTCTGCATTTTGAAAGATCCACAGAAGTCTGAAAAAGAGTGACTTGTTGGTTTTATTTTCCGGGAAGTAAACATTCACCAGGTGTAGAGGCAGGAGTGGAGGACAGAGTCTCCGCTGACATAGTTTGTCAAGTGTGCAGTACAAATGCGGAAAACCGCACAAAGTACAAGCGGGTATAGCATGAAGGAGACCACACATGCTGCCATATTGTCTTGTGTTGCCATTTTTATGTAATAACATAGAACAAAGATGCATCAAGAGTACCAGATATGTCTGATCTTAAATGATAGTGAATAGCAGGCTGATTGCTCTTCTTCTGCTATCCCCTTTACAGAAGATGGACGAGACAGTGCAAAAGCTTGAGATATTGTTTTCAGATCTAACTCTGCTTCAAACCTGGTGTGGCTATGGTTCCAAGTTAATCTCCTGATAAGCAAGACACTTAATTGTTAAGTGACCTACTTGTCTGCGTATACAAACAAGTGCTGTTGGGTGAAATTGTGTCTAATGTGGGTCCATAGCTCTTTAAGTGATCAGTAAGATTAGAATTTTAAATTGTTTAAACATCCCCACTTATCCTTAACTTGTGTGTTTTTTACTCTTCATGTCACTGATTGTTTACTAATGTTCTCTAACAAACCTTGGAGATTATCACAGGACTACTGTATTTCTTGGAAAGGTTAGAAACCTGTCCGTACGTCACAATGACAGTTTAATGTGTCCTCTTACTGAAGGAGGTAAGAACAACAACAACAACATTTTTTTAGGCCAGAAAATCTCATACTTATCTCAAGCTTAGAACTCCTTCATAAGTCTCTTAGCCTTTGTTAATGACCTATTTCACGTTTCAGATCAAAGAAGTGATAATATAAGACGAAAAATCTGTGAAAAATATTGAGCGCCAATCAGAGTCAAGAGGAAAATCTAAAGGCCTGTCAAACACACTTTCACACACACCTCCTTGCTTTATGCTGCAATAAAGCATGATTAACTAGAATAGTAATTGTCCTGAATTTAAATTGGACTTGTGAACTGTGTGAAGTGTGTGAAATGTGTGAAGTGTGTGCTGTGTGTGCGTTTACACATCACGCATTTATCTATTATGAGTTTTTTTTCCTCTGTCATGCATGCAATAACCTTTTTTTCTGTTTTTTTTTTTTGTTAAGGGGAATCTCCCATGTAAAACATGTTTGTTAGAGAGGCCAATGATCAAATTACTTGGTTTCCTCTCAGTGTACAGCCTTTTCTTTTCTATGTTGCAGACTGCACATGCCTCAGAGGTTTATTTGCTAGCTGAACTTGTCTAGAAATAGTAGCTAATTTTTACATACTTTTCATCACTGCATAGTTATATTCCATCCATCCATCCATCCATTTTCTTGCACCCTTGTCCCTTGGTGGGGTCGGGAGTTGCTGGTATAGTTATATTCTAATTCTAATTATCTTGTGGCAAGCAAAATAAAAAAGGTCCTATATGCTTCTAAACATAAGCACCCAGTCACATTCTCATAAAAGAACAACTAAATATTTTCGGTAACACTTTATTTGAAGGGGTGTGCATAAGACTGACATGACACCGTCATAAACATGACATAACATCTGTCTTTATGAATGTTTATGACAGTTGTCATGAAGTTTCATTCGGTAAATAATGACACTTTTAATGTAAAGTTGCTCTAAAAGTTGCAGTAAAAGTCCATTAAAAGTGCCAACTTTGCATGATTTTGTAAATTATGATAATCTAATGCAAAGCTGACTCTTTTAATGGACTTTTAATGCTTTTGGAGCAACTTTACATTAAAAGTGTCATTATTTACCGAATGAAACTTCATGTTTATGACAGTGTCATGTCAGTCTTATGCACAGCCCTTCAAATAACGTGTTACCATATTTTCTTTTTAATTATTGTCCATTATTCAGGACAATGTGTCCCTGAAGTAAGACTTGTACTTCCGATCTCAATAATTCAGGCAAATATCACAGCCACATCCAGTTTATATGCATTTAGCTTGAAAAGGTTTTTTCATATAAAATATGAAGTACCTTGAAAATTTGCAGCTCCTCCAGCAGCACCTCCTCTACTGTGTCTGTGTCTTTGTTGTAGATGGTGATAACTTTCAAAACCACAGAGTCATCTAACAACAGAAAACAATTTCTTAAATTATATTCTTGCTTGTTCCCATGCTTTATAAACAATGTAATGTAAATGCTGTAGTTACATTGTGTATTTAAATGCATCTAAACCAGTGTGCTTTACCAGTGCCAATGTAGAGAACGTGGTAGTGTCCATCCTGTGCTTGGACTTTGTCGACTGCAATCTGGGTCAGCTTTCTTCTGCCTGGCTCTGACTGCAGGAGAATAGGTCTGTGGTGATGTGGAAGGACGGGACGATACATCACAGGATGAGAGCGCACGAACCGCAAAACCTCATCGGGAAACTCTTTTGAGCTGGAGAAACCTCCACCATTCACTTTACTGGCACACTGTTAGAGAGATGGTTTGACAGGCATAAAGAGAGTAGGGGAGATTTAACAACAGACAAAAGGAGACTAATTACTGTGTCAGCACTTGGCAGTGCATGAAGAAAAACGAAATTCATTAGTCAGATTCAGACTATCCTAGTGTGAACCGCTGACGCAGCTACAACAGTTGGACATTTAGAAAAGCTGGGTAACATTCTTTCAACATTGTTCCCTTGACAAGACATTTATTGTGAACACAAACTGGGTGAAATGGAGAGCGTTGAGAGTGAATCTGGTAATTACATCTATTAAATGTCTAGTATAAAAGATTCAGGGCTCACAGATCCAGGTCGAGGGTACGGGACTCTGCCTTCATATGATGTCCAGTGATGCTCAAGTTTCTCTCGGTAGGCAAATGGTCCGTTGAAGGCTGCTCTTATGTCTTCCATATGATACATACACACAGCATAGCCCTTAAACACAGCACTGTAGAAGAAGGTTTTATGAGTTATTTGATGGAGAATGTATGTTTAATTCTGAAGGCATTCTCTGCTCACCTTGTTGTGCTAAAGAGGCCAAATATTTCTGGGTTTTTTTCATCTTTCTTTGTGAGCACAAACACATCCTCTAGAAGAAAACAGACAAAATCGAGTTTGATGTTTGGCCTTAACTTGCATTTCTGATGGAGGTCAAGGCATATTGCTGTACTCTTACCGAGATCATCAAAGTGTGTATCAATGCCATTTGGTCCAGGCACAGAACAGATGAGGCGAGTTTTCAGGAAAGAGCTCCATCTATTTACCAGCATCCGCTGTCCTCCTTGGTCATTCTGAGAGATTCACATTGTGATTTTACCTGTCAGAGTTGGCTGAATTATGCTCAAGTGCATTTCTATGGCGTAGGCATTCTCACCGCACACACACGCCCAATGCGGGTCAGGATTCCCCGGTTCACTCCTTCTCCATCAGTCTCCCGCTCAGTGAAGAAGAAGTAAACTTTATCATCATCTCTGTCATCGTTGTCAGGGATAACTGCTGACCCCACAAACTTGGGCTCTGGAGAAAGAATGTTTTATCGTTGGAAAAAGCAGAATGAAAAAAGTTTTCAATGATGCAGTGACTAGAGCAAATAGCCCTATTTTTTTTTCTTATACAAAATGTACAAGTATAAATACTCATTGAACTTTTCCACATTTTGCTACATCACAACCACAAATTTCAATGTATTTTATTAGACATTTATGTGATAGACCGACACAAAGTAGTGTGAATGGAGAAAAGAGGAATAGTTTTCAAATGAATAATTCTAGTGTGTATTTGTATTCATCCCATTTTACCTTGACGTCCAAAAATAAAATCTAGTTACATTATTATTTTTATCATAGAGGCAAAGTGTTGTGTGTAATAAAACTAAATTTGCCCAGTCTGGACAATAAAACATGGCAATGGCAGCTACATGCTGCGGGGATGCTATTCTTGTTGGAGGTAATTGTAATGTCAATTTTGATGAATACTGTTCAGTTCTTTAAAAAAATATATTCAAAACTGATAAAACCTTGAGACTGGCATGGAGGTTTGACTTCCAACGAACAACAATGTACTCGGGTGAAGCAGACAAACTCCAGCTACTCTTGAAGCAAAATATCATTTTCAAAGTTCACTCTGGAGGAGTGGAAACATACCAACACTACACTTTTAAGATTGCTTTTAAAAAAAGGAAGAAACTATGTGGTATTTTCCCTCCACTTCACTGATACGAAATACTTTGAAACCAACCGTTGAGCTGCTGCCTGTCGTTCCTTTCGGTGCGTGTGTAGGTGTGGTTGTTAAGTCGACACAAAGCACCATCGTTCTCCCAGTAGTCGGTATACAGGCCGATATAGAGCTCTCCTCCTAATTAATGTAGAGAAAGAGAGAAAGAATTAAAACAAGTACTGATAAGATGTTAACCACAAGGTGGCAGTATTTACTGTTGAGAAGGAAAATAGTTCTTTGTAGAAAGTGGACTGAAATTAAAAAGCTGTGCATTATAGCTCAATTGATGGTGAAATTAGAAGTGGAATAATTAAATTCGTACTGCGAAGTGTTGACATGCAAGAACTGTTGGGGTCAAATGGACAGCGTCCCTTCCCACTCGTAACACTCTCCTCTTCAACAGCAAACATTGTTTCCTGGGGGCAAAACACAGAAAATATGAACTTAATCATTTCCATAAAAATTTTCATAAACATAAACGTCACAGCCGCACTCTAAGCAGCAGCGCCTCCAGCATAAGTGAGACCAATCCCTGAAGAGGATGTGGGGAATAAAAGAACGGGCTGAATTAAAGGAGGGATCATAAAATGATGGATGGAAGAGAAGAGGCAGATGAGGAATAAAGTGATGGATGACCGAATGGACGACTTTCAGATAGAAGTGTGTATCTAGCTTCACTCTGCCCTTTCATTGATGTGGAATCCACACTCATCTACTCTGCAGGCAGCTGATGTACACACACACACACACACACACACACACACACACACACACACACACACACACACACACACACGCACAAAATGAGCTCCATGGAGAGCCACAACTCACACTGTGGGCCACCTCAAAAATCTTGACAGTTACTGACATTTCGGTGTTGTAATGCCACATTCTGTCTTGATTTATGAGTGGTCACAGAGCTCGACTGTGCTCTGCCTATATGGAGGCAACACAAGTTAGTTTCTGTCTTTAGCTCATCCATCATGGAGGGTGAACTCTTTAAAGTAAAGCTAAAATCGCCACGCAGATCCACCTCCATGTTGTTTTGGGCTTAGATTGTTTAAAAAGAACATTCCTGTTTAATTCTAATGTCTGAGGCGTTAATGTAATGTCAGCCAGTGTCTGACCTGATCAATAACAGTATATTATGCTGTAATTTATGGCAACATAAATAAGATTAATCTCAGAGCTAATGCTTACGGTGACTTAAATGTAATATTGTATGCCACATTTAAGATTTGTGAAGAGAAGTCAAGATGGGGGGTTTCCAATACGCCCATTAATCACCCATATCGATGTAGTTATGCTGAGCAGTGAACATTCCTGAGCTGAATGATGGCTAAGTGTTGTTTAGTTGACCTATTGTACAAGTGTCAGTGTGCAGGGTGGAAAGCTTTTTTTCCCTCTCCCCTGCTTAAACACTGTAGACACAAACCTAATCTGTCTAGCGTTTTTACATGTGGGAAATATGTGTCATACTCTGTCCATACATACTGGCGCTGATGCATGCAGTCAGTTTTGGTTGCACATCACTTTCCATGAAAGACAAGCAAGTGCTATTCACATGCTGAAGTAAACATAAATTAATCTTTTCTAGTCTGAAATGTCCTTTCTGCAGAAAGCAGGAGCACCTGGGCTGATCTCCTTGTTTACTTGTACAGTTGGGATGGCAGCCTTTAAAAATATGAACAAGGGCTCAGTGCCAACAACCAATATATTTATTCAAAAAATAAATTTCTTTTTTTCCCTTTCGCTGTGTCTTTTCCATCTCCACATCACATCCTTTGTGCAAACCACATGGATACATGTACTAGTAAAGGATTACTTTATGTGCAGTGTTTAACAGCTCAGCAGTCCAAGGTGTGCAAAGTGCTTTAAAAGCTCCAGACTGAAACAGAATCAGAACTTTCCAGCTAGGGTTCAAGCAATAAAATTTATGACATATGACTATTTGCAATAAAATAGTCAGCCTTTTTTTTCCATTTCATCACTCACCTGCCCTTTGTGTCCCACTTTGACCAAGGCACAGATGGGATTAAAGGCTCCTGTTCCACAGACCAGCAAATGAGTCTGGTTGTATTTCTGCAGGACTTTAATGTAGTTTGCACATTCAGGCTGTTGAGATGGAGACATGAAACATATAGTAAACATTGTGCCGTGGGTGAGGTGTGGGTTGCGACAATGTGAACATAAAATGGGCAAAACATTTTGTAGTGCATAATCAGTGCCATAGGTTGAACAGAAAGGTCCTTTCAATAAATTAGAATATTACAAAAAATATATATTTATGTCAAACTTTACTACTAAGTGAAACACATTATGCAGCCTAACTACACACAGGTCACACTGTTGATAAATACATGACATTTAAAATTAGAATATTACATCAGACCAATAAAAAACATCTTGATACAGAAATGTAGCCTTAATGACAATTAGCTGCATAAAGGTTGTCATTTTTCAAAAGGTACTTTTAATCTCACAAATGAGCATCATCGGAATGCATATTCTTCCATTGGCTCTTGTGGCCTTTATTTGACGCCGAGTCAATGGGAAGGTAGATTGTGTGAGAGGGAAGGCATTCGGTAAAGGCCAACAGGCCGGGGCTTGAACCTGTGTCAGTCATATAGAACACTGAGGCCTTGATGGTGAACCATCAAGAAAGTAGACATTTAGCGCTGCAAAACCTTACCACAACATTCCTTACCTTTTCCCTTCCCTTCATCATACACTCCTCTATCTGAAATTCAGTACTCGCCCAGTTAATCTGAAAGAAAAGCACAGTGTCCACATATTTGCACATTTTCCACTAGTTGTTTTGTGAACAAAGTAGCATAGCAATATAATTACTTTGTATAGATATTTTCTGCATATTTGATAAGCATGAAATGTATCTATCTTCTTTAATCCTTCAAAATGTAAAGTCATGCATAGTAATAATGTTAATTTTAAACACAAATCTGAGAATTCTTTCTCACACATATGCATGTCCAGTTTCGGTTTATGACCTAAACACACAGAAGAAGCCCAGCCCACCTGTCTATAGTGAGCATTCACTCTGTCCAAGTTGAGGGAGAACAAAGCATTCTTGGCACCAACATAAAGCCTTTGGTGGCTCTCGTCCAACAGCATGGTCTGGGGCTGAAGAGGCATTCCACGTCCCTGGAAGATCCAGGTCCTGTTCGTCTGCCAAAGCTCTGTGTGGACATTCATGCAGAGTAACTGTGTTACTTTATTAATTTCAGATGAGGGTAAATGTGCAGCATTCTGAGAAACAATCACAGATCATTTTATGCCAATAAATAACACTCAGTCCTTATGGATTACAGATTTCTACAACAAGTTTATAGTTTTTCCATCAAGTTGTGCGTTTTATCTCAAGATATAGTGCTTTTTAATTTAGTTTACTTTGAAAGGTTACTTGTTGAAACATCAAACATTTGCAGCATAATTAAGGAACACAGACTGAAGACCCAACAAAGACGCCATCTAGCATCACCAGTTTTAAATCAACATGGGACAGGCTCTGTCCAGAATATATGTATGCAACAGTTTCTTAGCCAGACCTTATGGGAAGATGAAGGAACATTGTTTGTTGAAGTTTATGGTGCAAGTGGTCAGGTATGATATTTAGGGTTTTGAGCTAATCAGAAATAGAAAACATTTGTTAAATTTAATACATATCCTCCCACAGTTTAAAACATGATAATTAGAGTAATTGGTCTTTCTGACTTTTCTTTATGTGTGTGTGTGTGTGTGTGTGTGTGTGTGTGTGTGTGTGTGTGTGTGTGTGTGTGTGTGTGTGTGTGTGTGTGTGCGTGTGTGTGTGTGTGTGTGTGTGTGTGTGTGTGTGTGTGTGTACGCATGGATAGTTGTACTGCGTCCCTCAGTGTTGCATTGTGATCGACTGGCTCCATGTGCAGGGTCTAAATGACCCCTGTGAATAGACACCAGCTCTCCACCCTGTGACCTTGCAAGGATAAGTTGGTAGAGGCAGTGAATGGATGAATGAATTAATTACTGAATTAATATTTTAATAAATAATTAAGTAACACAGTTGACATTGCAGTGCTCCCTTTTAAAAATATATACATTTTCATGAAAACTGACATTATCTATTTTAAATTTAGTTTTCTTGAATTTCCAATTTCATGTATTAGCGGTTTTAAGATGAAGCTTAATCAAATTAGTATATGGCAAAAACAATTTTCAAGAGGAGTTTTCTACTCATATTAATACAGAACTCCAAATATTAAGGGATTCATAATACTTTCTTGGGAAAATGGTTTCAGCTATGCTAAACCTGCATTAATGTGTCACTTGAAAATGCTTGTTAGCCCAATGAGAGCAACAATGGGCAAGACAAAGTATAATCCATTTACAATTAAGGAATAAAACATTTTTATTTAAATCTGTCTGTATGATCACTGTATTTCAATAGATAGACAGATGCTTGCTCATTATCCCTAGTTTTCTTTTGTTATTTCTAACCATGTGAGAGTGAGACTTTGACATCTTTATGTTTAAGTTTTATCTTTGAATGTTGCACAAATGTCTCCTATTTTTGAACTTAGCTATGTGTTCGCCATTATACGTTAAAGCATACTAAGTTCAAAGTCAACCTTAAAAGCCTCAATAAATTTTTGAAGGTTTGATTACAATCCCATGTCTAGGATTCTGTCAGAAAAGACACTGTAACAGCAGGACATCATTCTGGGAAGATGTTGTATATTTGATTTACTCTGCTCTCGCCTTGTGGTCTTTTTAACTGTGAGAAAGCTCTTTTATCTGTCAGGAAACTGCACCAGTCTCTTTTTCGGTCATTAGTTTAAATCTACTGCCACTCCCACTTTGAAATGGAAGCAGTTGCACATTGGGGGTATGTCATTAAATAAACACACATGCACTCATCAGAACATATCAAGGAGACATTTTAATGCATTTTGTCACAGCCGTACACCTACTCCCCATTTTCTTTTCATGGATGGATGTGGCAGACTGGTCCGCCCTACTTTTTTTAAGCTTCTGAAAGGTCGTGGGTGATGGATATAAGCTAAGCCTTAAACCACCAGAGGTGTGTCCTTCCTCTGGGTTGAATTGACCTAAAAGACTTTAATTTCCACATGATGGGTTTGGACTCAGTTCCCTCATAAAAGAAAAAAGGGGAATCTGGTGTGTGTTATAAGTTCCTGTGAGACCTTAGGCATATTAAAGCACATTGGCCTTTGTGCTCAGGTTACCTGTAGTTGCTTCAGTTTGGCTTAGTTGGACAAACTTGGGGGATTCATATAATGTCTTAGAAAATAATTTTACAAAACACTGTCAGCAATGCATATGTAAATGCATGACAAAAGTAAGATTCAGCAATTTTCCAAAAAAAAAAGAGAGAGAGGTTAGTTTCCTGCAGGGCAGGTTTCAAAGGAGTAATTGCGTGATTTGTTTTTCTTGGATCTGTATATTTTCAGTGACACATGATCTGTGGTATAGATGGAGAGAATGTTTATTCTAATTCTGTAGATCATGCAAAGCAACCGCACTTCAGTCAGTGCAGACGTTTATTTGTTTAGGATGGGATTAGGTGACCAGAGAGGAGGAGGTGACTGTGTATATTTTGTTGCTAATAAAATTTCTAAGTTAGAGACTGCGACTGTTTGTTTGAGTTGCATTAGGTCCTGGGTGGTTAGGAGGTATAGACAGAAGGGATGTGGCAGTTGTGTTTTGCCAAGGCTCAGACATGCTTCCTGTAATTATCGAATCCACACACACACACACACACACGCACAGAACAGCTCTCTGTTTCTCTCACACACAGATGTCTTTATTTTCTGGTTCCTCTTTGACTTGAGCTGAACTTGTATCAAGGACACTGCTCTTAACTTTGCTCTCAAACAATCACCTCTTTGTTCTTGGAAGTTTTAATTTGCTTCCATCAATTCAAGCGATTCACTCAGGTGACTATTTAAAGTAAGACAAGAGTCAATTTTTTTTTATCTGCATGTCTTTGTTATGAAAATGAGTGGTAGTAGATTTGTTTTGTCGCTCTAAGACAATCAAAGAAAACGAAAAGTTCTGGCCTCTGTAAGAAAGTGAAACAGAACATGTGCCTATTATAGTAATTATAGGTAATCAATGTTACTAAAATGCAACAGGTAGATTTCTTGATTACACAGTCGGACTCAGAGCAGTATTTTGGAAGTTTCTCCTCTGTCATTAAAACAGGCAGCCACTGATCATAGTGAATAAGAAAAAGAGGGTATTTCCAATTTCTCCCATTCCTCTTTGCCTATTTCCTGTCATTTGTACCATCTGCAGCCAGCGAAGGCTCCTGCGCCATGAGTTGAAAAGCCAAGAAGGGGAGGCTGGCATTTTTTTTCCTCCCATCAACCAGTGATCCAGGGAGACACATGGCCTCACTCTTAACCCATTTCAAAAGGAAATCACAGAGAAAAGGGACTGCCTCAAGACAGGGATTTTCAGCAGCTGTCTGCAGAGCAATGACAGATGCTAGAGTAGATTTGCCTAAGTAAAATTAAAATAAACATTCTGATCTCTTCTTTACCCATGTTGCAAAACAGCACTTTGCAACACTTTGGGGAGTATTAAATTTGAATGAGCATAGACTCTCCAGCAGCATCAAGTGTAGCCTAAAACACACAGTGGAGGTTGTGATTTATTAAACCTCAAAACCTCTTTTGTGCTTTTCAGAACTTCACCTTTGTGTTGTTAGCCTTAAAGGTGAGCCCAGGCAGATACAACAAGAATATACAAATTCCTTGCAAAAAAGAGACATTAAGAATTGTCATTCAAACTGTAGAACTCATCAAGGGGTGGTTACAACCACCAAAACCAGCATACCGCCCTTCATGATTACCATTCCACAGATACCATTAGCGGCCGTTAGACTTTCTGTTTTAATTCCACCGTTAGGGAGTGGTTAGTACATAATTGATCCCAGAAATAAAACTTGGATTAAGTGCTCTCAGACTTCCAGCTAAATGTGCTTTCAAATATGGTTACCTATTGGGTGTGTTGACTCATGCGAGGCCACAAAGAGATTGAGTGGGGTGATGAAAGTGTTTGAAGGTGCAAACACGGACAAGCAGGCCTTGCCTCGTGGCTCAGAGGTCTGATTGAAACCATGAAGCCCATGAGGGTGTTGCTGGGTGTTGTGACTAAATGCTATGCCCTTTATTTTTACATTCTCTTGTGTTAAAGGGAGATGATGTCACATTGGAAAATGAAAGCCACATGGAGGACGGGAGAAATGGTAGAGCTGTTTTTTTATTCTCCGAGTTGTTACAGTTGTTAGAAACCAAGATGGCACTTTTCAATTTTATGAAACATTGCAATTATCATACACATAGAGTGAGGAGTGTATTTTTTAGCATGCTTTCACAAGTTCTGCTTACTTAGAATAATTCCTCCACTTATCATAAAGTTTTAAGTCATCACTTATACTGATACAGTCATTGCTTGTATTTGAGTCCCTCCTTCTGGTCCATGGTTGTTTGTGTCAGCTGCAAGCAAAATAATTGACAACATTGGCATTTAGGTTACACATAAATCTTTGGGAGGACCTCATGATTAGGGAAGTGGTGAGGAGGCGCTTCCAACGTTCCAACGCCAGAACTCTGAGTTTGTTGCCAAACATCATCGGACAAAATTTTTTAACTAACATATTACTGGGTCTAATTCTGCTTCAGGTGTGATTTTTTTTATTTAATTTTTTTTACAGATGTTTTTCATTTTTCCTTAGCACCCTGTGATATATAGTAGGAGCATATGATAGTGCGGGGTCACATCAATGTTAGCCAGGGTCTGCTGTAGATAATGAAATTATATTCTAGGCATTTGGGTAACTTCTCCCACATTTTTATTACGTGGGTCTGATGTGATGTGACTGCTGATGAGATTTTGCTAGTGTAATCCACAACAAATTTGACAATAATACTGACATTAGGCATAATGCCTGCCACTGATGTATCACTCCAACAATGAACGACTTCTACCTGATGGCCCTTTATCAGTTTTGAATGTAGATAATTTAACTTTGTCTTTGAAGACCTGAATATCCCCCCCAATACTTTATTATGGGAAAAACTTGACTCCTTTTCCTCTTCCCTGCACAGAGAAAAGGTCAAAAAAGGTATTAGACATTCACCAGCTGCCTACCCCTCTGGACATCTCATTATCAAACTGTAGAGCAAAAACATAACACAGAGGGAGAAGGTGAAGCTGAGATATACACACGTAAAATGAATAGGGCACAAAGCTGAGCTGGGAAGATAAAGGAGAAGGTAAAAAATATTACTTTAGTTTTTTCTTTAGTATTTATCTGAACTTCAGCTTATCTTCAATTTTCCACATGCTTGGTTTAAATGTCTGCACAAACACTTTGTTTTAGACATTATTCAAGGTGATGTGCCTTTAACGTGGGTCTCTTTTCATGAATGAAATAAAGTTAATTGGACTCCTCACCTGCCACATTAGATGAAATGAGTAATAGAAATTCCCACCCTAATTTTGCTCCAAGCATACTGGTTTCCCCCAAATTACCTACAGTACAGCTCCAGGGTCTGGGGGTAGTGAAAAATATATAGTGACAGCTTTCTGTTCTCAGGAGAGGGAGGTCTACAATTACAGTTCAAAGAGAGGCTTCACACACCTGTAATTGCCGCCCGAGTAATCCCTGTGTTTATGTACCTTGGAGTTTTTTTTGTCTAACTCATAGTTTTATCAGAAATGCTGAGAACAAAAACTTCCCAACCACTGCTTTGGCGATCAGTGTTTCTACCAACATGACTAGATACATGTTTTTTTTATCTGCACTATTATTTGTTGATTTTAGAAAAAGTGAGCATCGGTTACACACACAAATGCATAAAGTACACAAATAAAAATTATTAGAAGTAAATGAAAGTCTAAATAGATACATGAACATATATATTACATAATGCTTATGTCTTAGGCAGACAGAGTATTGTGAGATTCCTATTTATTAAATGATGATGTTAGTTTCAAAGGCAGTCATTAAACAGCTAAGTTTGGTGGAATGTCCATATCTAAGCGAATGCTTCATAATTTCAAAAGCCTTTTTTATTTGGGATCTATTACTGAAAAGAATATTACATGAAAAACATAATCATCATGTATAGAGAACATATTCTGAATATTCACAAAAACTAATTTACCAAAGAGGTAAATAAAACAAATAAATTGATTAACAAAGTAAAGAAATGGCTATGGGTCAACTGACCCATTTGCCAATTCATACCCCTATTTTCATTGTCCCATGTAGCCATTTTATCGTCTTGGTAGTAAAAGGATGCTATGTTTTTGTTTTCAATTTCATTGTTTAGAACATTGATCCTCTGTTATTTTTATTCAAAGTTATTATAACATAAAAATATAAGAATTTGTGCCAGTGAAACCTAGCTTGATCAAACTGAAATAACTCTAAGCAATCCCATCACTATGGTTAGGATAAAGGCTAATATTAAAATCTTTGGGTGTGAATACATGTAAATTACATGTGCAAAATGACCAGTAAAGAAACAAAACGAATGTGTCGTGAAGATGTTCTCTACTAAGCATAGGGCCCTTTTAAGTCACTTACTCTCAATATTAAACTATAAAATGTTTTTCATTTAAGGTTTAGGCCTTTGTAACTATCAAAACCTCTGTCTCACTTTTAGTAGCTTTAGGTAACATTATAGCAAGGCTGTAGAGGCAGCACATTAAATCTGAGCCTGAATGCCACCCTGCAGCCTGCTGATACCCAGACACATGCTGAGTTGTGCCACAGCTTCATTATCAGCAAAATTGATTGCTGTTCTAAAACAAGATCTTATTTCACTCCTGTAGCCTGGTGATCTCAAATATGCTGCCAAGAAACCTGAATGATGCAAATTCAAATCATATGGAGCTCTGTTGAAAGGCATGAAAATAACACAAAGCAAACAGTGTCTCTTTATCTCTGCTGGACTGCGAACATATATCCCTGCAGGGGCATTGCAGAGTGTATTAACACATTATTTAAGAAGTCTGATTGGCTAAATGTCCAAGCAGTTAAGCTGTATTAAAATCTTTGGGCATGTGTTTAAAGTCTTTGGATGTTGGGCAGCCAAATCTTCAGGTCAATTCTTTGTGAAGATATTGTGGTTTCAGAGTTTGTAACTCAATACTCTGTGTTGTTAACATAACAGCTCTGAGTTACAAGGGAGTGCAAAAAAATAAAGCAGTGGCCAGGGCAGAAATTATTTAAAAGGCACACAAAATAATATTAAACAGTCCAGACATCTACACAAAACATGGTAAATAGATAAAAAAGGTAATAAAAATATGCATTGTTATTATTACATTATGTGCAAAGTGTGTGTCACATCAAAAAACATAAACATTGCACAGTGCAGCCGTTTTAGATACTGAAATGGCTGACGTCATATTTTATTGACCTTACTATTGATCCCCGTCTATAGCTGGCCCTCCTGATGAGAAGGTTAAAAATATATCAGCACTGACAAAATTAACAATGTTGTCCTTCAAAGATGATATTTTTTCCCCCATTGCTTTTGGTATCAAATGTTATGGTAATAGTCTCACAAGCCTATAGATGAATACTTAAAACCATATTCCTCTTCATCTGTGCTGAACTGCATCCAAGTTCACCTCGCGCAAAGAATTCACACAATTTTGCTTGTGCCAGTGTGTTTAACTATGTCTGCTTGCAAGAGTTTGTGTGAACCGACGGATGCATGCAAATATAACTGGTGGAGCCCATAAGGCATGTATTAGGACTTTAGATGTTTATCATTCCATAATGATAGGATCCAAGTGCAGGTTTTGTTTTTTTTCCTGATGTTCTGTTCTAGCCAGAACATGTATCAGTGAGTCAGGGATGTCAATCATCATGGAAGCTCTGCCCTCAGGTAGGTAAAAAAAAAAATGGATCATAGATGAAAGTTATAATCACACCTGATATTTATGTGGCAATACTGACTAAGCATGCCGGCAGTTGTGTGATTAATATTGTTGATACACTAAAT